>CM023944.1:6522874-6765701 GCA_013407115.1 Glycine latifolia | reverse complement strand
TATTTTGAAAACCATTTTAAAAAAATTTAATTCGTACGGATTCACCTTACGGATTACGAATCCGTAAGGTTCATACGGATTGCGAATCCGTAAGAGGCTTTACGCACACGGATTGCGGATTGTGAATTCGTAAGAGGTTTACGGATTATGAATCCGTAAGAGGCTTTACGAATACGGATTGCGAATCCGTAAGAGGTTTACGGATTACGAATCCGTAAGAACCTTTACGGAGAATCTTTACGGATTACACAGAGGGCAAAATTGGAACTTCACTGTTCATGCTGGGTGTATTGGAAAAACGGCTGGTGTAGGAAGCAAGAGCCAAAAAATTGTATGACATGATTTGGCTCCAATTTCCTATAGGTCATGTCTTTCGTGGTCTGCCTTGGCCCATAGGTTAATAAATTGGCTCATTTGTGTTTTTTTTCCTTAAATTAACATACTTTTAAAATGAAAAGAAAATAATGTCTAACCAAATAGGCTTGATTCTGTTTAGGTAAATAATTTATAGGATTGTCCTGACTCATTTAGTTTGTTTGGTCACGTCAATGTTTTTATAGTCCAACCCAACCTTGCCTAGCTAACTATTGTGCCAATCCATCGAACCAAGCTAATTTTGACAATTCTACTTGTGACCTATATAGTAGTATATAATTTGGTTATGTAGATTCATATAGACTAATATATATATATATTCTATACTCTACTCATGAAGTCCTTAATATAAGATACTTTGGATAAAATTATATAAACAAAAAAAATAGTTAATTCAATTTATTTTATTGATATTTTAAAAATATTATTAATGTACCAGTTTTACCATTATTAATAATAACTTATTATTGATGATGTGAAAATATTAAAGTCTAAAAATATTATCATCACTGTCAATAAATAAAAACATAAAATACATAGAGCATTTAATAAGGCAACTGGTGGAAAAATGCTTCATAGGAGTTGTCAAAAGCATTATAAAAAAGACCACCAATTCTTTATAAGTGGTGCCTTATACTAAGGAATGGAGTGAGTAATTTTAAACAGCTTGATAATGATTTGTAGTCTCGAGTTTCTTAAGTATTAATTACATTAAATATTTGGAGAGGAATTTTTAACATCCATAATCACTCTTCTTGACTTGAACATAGATACCTATGATTTATACTAAAATAAATACTTCATTAACATTTATTGTTTTTCAATTAAATTAATAAAAATTAAATCTCCAAAGTGTTTTAGAATTTTTAATCAGGACACCAAATCAGAAAAGAATTATAATTGAATCCTTTATCTTGTGTTTCTAGTTGGGTTTTTAGAGTTTTTAAAACCATCATAAATTATATTTTTAATGATATCAAGTTATCATAGACTAATTCTAAGGATCTAATTACACATTTTTTTTACAAAATTAAAGATCCAATTATAATTTTTAATTTTTTTTTATATATCACAAATATCATTCATTAAAGATCATCATGTTCAAATCACGTAAGATCACTGTGAATGACAAATCTTCCATTGAAATGAATATCATGAATAAATGTAGTATTAAAAATATTATTATAATTTTATCATTTATAAATATGACATACGGATAAGCCTAACTCAACAAATCCCTGTCTAATCGACTTTTGAGTTATTAAAAATTGAAACATGCCTAGTTGAACCAAAATATTTTTTAGTTTGAATTTTTACAACCCAACTCAACTTATGTATAAAGTTATTTAAGTTAGTAAATTAGTCTCAATCTATTTTATCGCCCCTACTAATTATTAACACTTCTTACTAATTAAAACACTAATGCCACAACTATCACAACATTCATCATCATTGTTTTTTATCAATAGCATTGTTATTATTATCACCACCATCATTGCAAGTTAGTAACAATGAAACAATAACACAATTATAATAAATAGTGATAGATGAGATTATAGTAATTGTAATTTTAAAGTGTTTTTTTAATCCCAACCTTTTATTTTGATTTAAGATTAAGTTGATCATTCTTATTTGCACTTTAAAAAATTATTATCATATGGTATATTTCACATCACACATACGAGCGTGCACACATATATTACGTTTTCAAAAACACCAATGCCACTTAACAGAATAATTTCAAAATATACTTTTTGTTATATATTTTCAAAAAATTAAATCTTTGTCTCACGTCATAATAATTAAAATCAATCAAAATTAAAACTAATTATTTTGCTTGCCTGGAAAACTACTTTATGAAATAGGATAAAGATAACCAAGTATAGAAAATAATAATTATGTCAGTGGGGAAAACTAACATGTCCGGCTGTCCTGCATAACTAGATTTGGATAACGTGGGAATTTACTTAGTAACGCATAATTCTTATGATTTTGGAGATTTCGTGTGAAAAACGAATAGTTTATAAATACATATCAGAGTTAGAAGCTAGCAAAAAACAAAAACAGTTGAGCTGAGTTAAAAATAGTCATAATTGATTGTAGTGAAATAATTGCTAACAAAGATAATCAATGCGTATAGTAGATTTAGACACTCAAATTTACTTTTCTTTCACTCAAATTAATAAGTTGTCATTATTACTTTAACTCATGACATACATGTAAAATTACTTTTGTTCTAATTACTAATTTATGGAGAGGTTTATATCTTAAGTACTTTTTTAACTTAATCTGAATTAGTTGAAATTTAAAGTGAATTCTAAATATTACTTAAATTTTTCATCCAAAGAAATAATATTACTAAGATTTAAGGAAATAAATATTTGATTTACATTTAAGCCAACACCCTGTTAAAAGCATTAATATTAAAAATCATTTTATTTTGGAAATAATCTTTTAAAAATTATTTAAATAGTAAATCAATAATATATTTTAAAAAAATATACAATAAAATAAAATATTTAAATTTTCAATAAACCCCACATTTAAAATTAAATACATATAGCATGTAATTTTCAAATAGTCTTAAAATTAATTATCTCCCTAAAATATTTTTAATCTAAAAAACCAAACAAACAATGAATACTGTTTCAAATTATTTTCATTGCCGCAACTGTAATTTTAATACAAAACAAAACAAAACAAAACATCCTATTAGTTTGTTATAAAAGTCACTAGTTCTTCTATTATAATCCATAGCAACATTTTTTTTACCACCAAAGATTAGAAAAGCTCAAATACATGCATGGAGACTTTAAAATTGCGTAAAGAAGCATATAAAAAAAAACTAACTACTAACATTAGCTCCCGATAAATAAAAAAAGAAAGAAAAACTAGCAGTTAACTAAAGATTTTTTTAAAACAAAATTGCACGAATAATCATCATTTGCTGTTATAACCATAGTACCCAAAAATATCGTTAGGAAAACATACAACCACCAACCTGTAACTTTCACATCTGTACAGACACGGGCAAGAAACCATGTCATGTCCCTAATTTTACAGGCTTACTTTCCTGACTTTTCCCTTTTCCTTACATAAGTACAGTTACACGTGTTCGTGTCCAAAATCTACCCATGCCATGCTTCTCTTATCTTTTTCCCCCTCCTTCAATTATTATCAATACAAAAATCCACGAATGTATCTCAAACCAAAAGAAATTACTACCCAAAATCATTATGTGAGTGAGGCCATTATGCCAATTTAAATACCATGCAAATATGTAATGTACATTTGTAAAGGCCTTTTTTGATATTTTGATTAATTAATGCCCCCTAAACAAGAGAAAAGAAGTTAAAACCAGCCATTGCCTCATTGAACTTTTTTCTTTTTGTTTATTTCTGAGTTCCATGGCGGTGGATCACATTATTCATCATCAACAACAGAAGAAGAAACAGCTCAGAGGGTTTCATTGCCCAAAAAAATCACAGCACAAACTTCGTGATCTGCATCACATTCCCTCTTCGATTTGTGCCCTAGATTGAAACTCCCACCTCTTTTCCACATTCAACCTTAACAAGTTTCGTTTCCCTTTTTCCCACATTCCCAAGAAAAAAAAATCAGAAATTGCCGAGTTTCTATTTCTAATGTTAAATTGTTAATTATTCCTTTTGTAACATTTCATTTGCATTTTCTAACCCTTCCCGACCTTCAAGATTCAATTTCTCACCAACGTATGCTGCAAAATCGTAAATTTCCTTCGACCCATTTAAATTCTCGGTCTCAATTTCATGCATCCCCTCTCACATTGCTTGCAATTTCCCCCAATTTTCCATGACCAAGATCTAGGGTTTTTCCCTCTGTTCCTCCCTCATTCTTCCCTTTAAGAAGAACCCATTAATTTTGTGCCACATTGTTTTTCCTTCCTTAATGGGTTTCCTATAAAGCTTTGGAATTTACCGTTTCAACCTTCTGGGTCGCCATGCTCAAGCAATTCCTCAGCAAACTCCCTCGCAAAGCACCTAAGCCCGACTCGGACGAGTCATGCCGAGCCGACTCGTCGCGCTCGGACGATTCCCCACGCGCCGCTGGCAGAAACACCCGCCCTCCCGGCGGCGGAGGCTCCTCCGCCGCGAAGAAAACATCCTCGTCGGCGGTTTTTCCGGCGAGCACGGTGTCATTGATTGAACCTTTGGTGCCTTTCAAGGATGTTCCGAGTTCAGAAAAGATGAACCTTTTCGTGAGCAAGCTGAGCCTGTGTTGCGTCACGTTCGATTTCACGGACCCTGGTAAGAACACGGTGGAGAAAGAGGTGAAGAGAAGAACCCTCGTCGAGCTCGTTGATTTTGTGTCCTCTTGTGGGTCCTCGAGGTTCGGTGAACCTGCTATTCTTGCTGTTGGCAGAATGTGTGCTATTAATCTCTTTCGCGTTTTCCCGCCAAATTATAGGTCCAATCGTGTTGGTGAGAATGATGATGATGAGCCAGCGTTTGATCCCGCTTGGCCTCATTTGCAGCTTGTGTATGAGTTGCTGCTTAAGTTTATAACCTCAAATTGTCTCGACGCTAAGGTGGCTAAGAAGTACATTGACCATTCGTTTATTTTAAGGTTGTTGGAGTTGTTTGATTCGGAGGATCCTAGGGAGAGGGACTGCTTGAAGACGATTCTGCATAGGGTTTATGGCAAGTTCATGGTGCATAGGCCCTACATAAGGAAATCAATTAACAACTTGTTCTATAAGTTTGTGTTTGAGACCGAGAGGCACAATGGGATTGCGGAGTTGTTGGAGATTTTCGGGAGCATAATTAGCGGGTTTGCTTTGCCTTTGAAGGAGGAGCACAAGATCTTCTTGTGGAGGGTTTTGATCCCCTTGCACAAGCCCAAGTCTATGGGGGTGTACTTCCAGCAGTTGTCTTATTGCGTTACACAGTTTATAGAGAAAGAGCCCAAGTTGGCAAGCATTGTGATAAGGGGGATGTTGAAGTATTGGCCGATAACTAACAGTCAGAAAGAGGTGATGTTCCTGGGTGAACTGGAGGAAATTTTGGAAACAATTAACATGGTAGAGTTCCAGAGGGTCATGGTCCCATTGTTTTGGCGGATTGGATGCTGCATTAACAGTTTGCACTTCCAGGTACAATTTTTATTCACTTTAAGTTAATCCATTTGGTGAATCCTCATTAGTTGTATGCCTTTATATAGACATGAAATCCATGATTTTTTAATTATAGCTTGTGTAGTGTGGTGCTCTATATTCTGGCATTATATTATTAAGTACATTAGCAAACACTCCCCTTAGCATATGGGGTTGTGTTTCACACCCAGCCAATATGGGACTCATGCGTTGGAATGGGCAATCCATGAACACCAGGGGAATTGAAGTGTGTATCCCCTATTTGCTTGGTCAAGACACTGAGCTCCTGTTTAAATTGAAGGAAACATTGTTTCACAGCCTGGCTTTTAGTCTCTACCTCAACAGGTATCTAAGCCTGGTTTATCCATCCTTAATGGGGTTAATGCAGGAGCATAAGTCGTGTATTGGTTGAATGTGAGTCACTAAACTCCCATTTAAGTAGAGACTAATAATGCTTTGCTTTGGGTTCAAAGACAAAGGTTTTTCTGCAAACGTGATTCATTTGATGACATTAATTTTGGGCAAGAGGTCACTTATAGGATGTGAAACTGAAAGTAGTTCGTATTCTTTCTTGTTTCATCAGAGCTCTCCATGTTTACTTGGAGTAAATTTCCAAGTTCCTCGAACCTCCTTTCGGGAATGGCATCTGTCTCTTGCTCTTTTAAATTGATGGTTTAATTGCTGCTATTTTGTCTCCATCTTCATTCATTTGTGTCTCTTTTGAGAATCACTTGTTGCCTTTGACATGATTGTTAATTGATAAAATTATAACCTTTTTCATTCAACATGGATTCAGGTAGCTGAAAGAGCCCTTTTCTTATGGAACAACGACCATATTGTCAACTTGATTGCTCACAACCGACAAGTGATCCTGCCAATCATATTTCCAGCCTTAGAGAAGAATTCTCAGGCCCACTGGAGCCAGTCAGTGCTCAACCTAACTTTTAACGTGAGAAAAATGTTTGTGGAGATGGATGAGAAGCTGTTCCTGGGTTCTCATTCTCAGTTCAAGGAAGAAGAAGTAATGCTAAACATGGCGGCGGAGAAGCGGAAGGAAGCGTGGAAACAACTCGAGCATGCAGCCAGTCTCCAGCCTGCTATTGGAAATACCCCCGTTTTAGTATCTCCAATTTGATAACCTGTAACGTATGTATGCATGTATGTATATGTCAGACACTCAATCCTTATCTCTTTTCCTCCTGATATAGTGGAAAACCACTAGAAAAGTGGTAAATGGCTGTTATTGGGAGTAAGCTTTTTCTTTTTTTGGTTCCTACATGCTTTTGATGCTTCTGGCAGCCAGATGTTGTACCTTGTAACATGCTTATGATTGTCACTGCATGGTAGCAACTTAATTGCCTCCTTCTGATAAGTGCTGAGAAGGACCATGCAGCGGATCAAACCATTTTCTGTATAAGTCTATTTCCAAAATGTGCTCTGTGCTCCTCAGTGCTTTTGTTCTCTTCCACTTATAACAAGTGAGCTTGGACTAGAACCACGAAGGATTTGCCATACAGGCATTGCAAACTAAGGCACTATTGAATCAATAAATGAATTGTATACATGATTAAAGTTGTACTTTTAGTTTTTAAGACTTGTTCCAACGTCACGCCCATCTAACAATTTGTGCATTTGGAGAAGATACTAAAATGGAAATGGGGTCTTCACGTGAGAATTATTTAAATTAAAAGATGTTAGTTTTTTTTCTCCTAAAGTTCTTATGAAAAATTGTGGAATAAATAAGTAATTTCGTAAAATGGGTTAACTCAATCATACACTTGGGCTCATTTTAGATTATATTTTTTAGTTTTGTTTAATTCTTATAAACAAAAACTTTTATAATTTATTATACACGCTCTTTTATAATAATGACATGGTTTTGATAGGTTATTTTTTCTGATTTAATTTTTTAAAATAAAAATAAGAGATAATAAATTTATAGTGTTAATTACAATAAAAAACAATGCAAAAACATCAAAATTACTTGGGGATTTAGTTAAAACACTAACATTGCAAATAAAGTTTGACTGAATTCACAATCGATTTTTACCGTGATTACTCAATTGTCCTTCAACAGTTAGCTAATCACAGTAAAAGTCTGTTGTAATTTCAGTCAAACTTTATTTGCAATCTTAGTGTTAACCACAATTGTTGGATCAATTTTCATAAAGAGAAAATTAAGAATTTTGGAGTCCTATCAGCGAAAGCTTCTTTTTCTTTCGCATTTGGAGGAAAAAAAATATTTTCCGGGAATGATATTTTGGAAAATTTATTTTTTCATGTTTGTTTAGGAAAGGTTGTTTTTCTAAAACGTTTTTTAATCAGTTTCCCAAAAAAATAATTACGAGGGAGGTGAAAATCTTACTTTCTTTTAATTTTTCTTTTATTATAATAAAAATATTGTTATTTTTATTAAATTATATAATGTGATAAATAATTAAAATAATCAATAAAAATTATGCATAATTATTTAATTCTTAGAAAAATTATTTAAAGATTTTCTATCACCAATCAAACAAATTTTATTCATTCCTACAAATATGGATATGAAAGAATTTCTCCTTACCAAAAACTTCCAAAGGAAATGTCGGAACTTATAATACATTAATTACTTGGGTCTATTATGTTATTTTTTCGGCCCCCACCAAAAGAGGGTAAGGTCTCAATTTCTTAAATGATTTAATGTTTTTCTAGGTAAATAACTAAATTTATTTTCAAAGGTGTAATATAGTAATAAATTAGTCCCTAAAAAATAAAGAATACAAATTTAGTCACAAAATATATAAAAAATGTGAGAAATTAGTCTCACAACTAAATTTGTGATATTATTTTATTATTAAATTATAATATTTAATGATCAATTTGACAATAAATTATATTTTTGAAGATTAAATTGATATTTAGGTACCGATTTATCATTAAATTATTAGCGGAATTAATTTATTGTACTCTTTACATATTCAAAAATTAAATTTAAATTTTTTATCTTTTAGAAACCAATTTTATAACGTTTCATATTTTCTAAGCGAATTTAGTTGTTTACTCTATTTTTTTTTTTCAACAAAGTTTTTCCTATAGCAGTCGACAACTAGACATGTATTGCGTTTAACACTTTACCCAATAGGTTCAAAGTTGAATGCTTCAATATTAAAATTAAACGACGAGAGAATTATCATATTACTATTTAGTTTTACTTATATATAAAGTGAATGATTTAAGTGTCCCATCCCAATATGGAGAAATTCAAAAAAGTACCACAAACCTGAACACTAATGACAATTTTCCCATTCACGATAAATCCTTGGGAAGCTTGCATTGTCTTGAGGTTGAGTTATGACACATTGCTGCAAATGTAAAAGGGTGGAGCAAATGTGATAAAATATATCTAGAAATGAAAATAAATTGTAGGTAATGTAATTTGAATTAGATACAAATGTTTCGGTACAAAATGTCGAGGGGAACTATACGACTTTGTTGCTTAACGAGAACCTTAAAATGTGCCCCTAATTGGTGTTAGTACATCAACTCACTCTTTGAACTGTATCATCCCGCAACAGTTTTCCCTTTACAAAACAAAGAGATCTGGAAGAACCAGAATTTGACATCATCTTACATGTTACAATTACAGAACAGACACTAAGTGGGGGATTGATGATAAAAAAGAATGGTAAAATATGTAACAACTGATGATGGTTTCAACCATCACTGTGCCAGAAATTCTTAAGTCTTTTAAGGGAACAGCCAAAAACATTTACACTTGGTCCTGGAAGAGTGACTGCACCGAATTTGGAGACAAGTTTGCCACACAATTGAACTGTCACAGGAAGCAAAAGTCACTGTCATTTAATTATCTCAACACCTTTTTCAGCAAGGATAAGGACGTGCATATTATTTTGCCGGTTCATATACTTTACTCAAATGGGGAATATAGGTTAAACAAAGAAGAATAAGACCCCTTAAACACCCCATTTTCCCAATAATCATTATATAAATTGACATAGATTAAATTAAAACTTTGGTCTTTTTTTTTAAGGAAAACTTTGGTCATCTTAAACACCATTTTTCAGTTTAGTCCTTACGTAAAAATGATTACAAATTGATCCTGCAATTTACTAGAGTTATAGCAGTATTAGATTTGATCCGTACTTGATACCGTTTTTTGTTTTAGTTTTTACGTGAAATTTTTTTAAGACTTTACATGAAAAAAATTCTTTATTTTGATCTATAAATTTGACATATCGTTTTTTGTTTAGATCACTATGTAAGAATAACTTTAATAAATGCTAGGGACTAATATGTAAATAATTTTTTATGTGGATAGCAAAAAATATGGGATATATGTATTAAATACATAATTTAACCATTAACATATATCCCATAGACAAAAGGAGGGTGGGGTGAAAAGAAGTTGTTGTGAACTGTACAATAATATTTTTCTAAATGAAAAAAAATTTAGATGAATTAGATTCAAGAGACTTGTTAGAATCAGAAAATATTTCAAGATTTATTAAATTTTTACAAAATTACTTACAAATCATCCATTAACAAAATTCTCATATTGATAATAGGTATCCATAATAGGATTCGAACTTACATCTTTGTGGGATACAAGTCCAATCCTTACCATTTGTACCAACCTAATTGGTAAAACCGTACGATTATAGTATGTATATCTTGTGATATGTAGCAATTTTGGTGTGGAGTTAATTACTTTAGTCAACTGGAAAAGGGTTGGATGAACTTTAGTCAACTGGAACGAAAAGGATTGGATGAACTTTTTTTATATATATATCTATAGAAGAACATAAAAATAAATAAAATGAATTGAATTTCTCTTATAAGTTAAGTGTAACTTTTATAGAAATTCTCTTATTTAGTTTCTCCAAAAGCTAAAGTGCACAATTTTGTTTTAGCTTACGAGAAAAGTTCAATTTATTTTATTCTTGTAAATGTTCATGGAGAAGTTCATTCAAACAAATAATTCTAACCTTCTGTTGCTTATACTTCTCGCGGACAGCATTCAGGGAGCATCCTTTGGTATTAAGTTGCAGATCTTGCAGTGCAAGAACAACAGTTTTGAGGTCTGAAGCTTTGTATTTTGTATAGTGCTCCAGAGTTGGATTCTGCAAATAAATAAACAAATGCATGTGACTCTTAAAATTTATTTCCATCTACATAAAGGTGAAAGGTGAATTATTCAACTTAGTTCATACCCATGGATGTTCTGACTCATTCAGGGTCCATTTGGCAAGGAACACAGCAGATGCAGCTACAAGGGAAGGTAGAAACTGGAAGAAGCTGCATTCAACAAGAGAAAGCTCTGCTAAATAATTTGCCAGGAATTCCAGTTCAACACAAGGAGCCTGTATAACAAGATGAAACTAGCAAGTTAATTTGCATTTTTCTTTTCTGCATAATAATTTCACCTTCTCAAAGTTAAATAAATTGTCGATAGATAGTGGATAACTGTACCTTGTAAGAAGATTGTGCTGCTTGGAAGAATCTCCTGAAATCCGAGAAAAGATCGTCATAAACTCATAATTCAGTTAAGTTATAACCAAGTGATGTTTTCCAACAAAACGTTGATACATATAACTATATAAGAGGCATATTAAGTGGAAACTCATTATTATAAAAAACAATTATAATAAATATAGACCACTAAATCATATTTCGAATTATTAAGATTACATGTATGTTACATACCTGAGAAAAGTTTTGATTGTGGGGACAGATAACTGAAAATGCACAAGATTCAGTACTTCTCTTTCCATTTTCAATACCTGCCAAATGATGCTAATTAGGTGCAATCATCATGAATACTACTTGAAAAAAGGTGGAAGATTCCAGCTAGACTACCGAATGCAGTACCTCTTCTTTTGTGTACGTATTATCTGTGATGAAGCAAAATTCATCCACTCGAGGTGCACATATCTCTTCGTATTTTCTTAAAGCCACGAAAGAAGGAAAAAAACACATCTAAGACTGGATGTTATTGATAGAAAAATAGATATGATATCTTACATTACTACTTATCAGCATCACCAAATGCATTCAATCAAAATCAAGAATTTCCTGAATAAAATTAGAAGCTCATTGTATATTATAATGTCCAAACAAAGTTTCATGGCCAGCTTATATGCAAAACTACAGAGAATAATGAGAACAAATTATATCATGACAAATCAGTAAAAGTTACACGTACAAGTTCAAGACTAACAAGTAAAATAACTATTATATAAGGGGTCACCAACAAATAATAATTTTCACCATTACCACCATACTAGACAGGATGAATAGTTGAGTGTCATCATTTTTAAAAGCCTTATCGTCACCAGTTCAGAGTTCAAAGAGAAGCATCAGTAAGTGTAACTTTGAGATTAGGAAACTTCCATTGGACCATTACAAAGTTTGGTACTTACGATGCAATCAACATGCAAGTAACACCGAGCAACTGGAGCCTTTGCTTCTGAATGAGTCTTGTTGAGAGATACCGATCAATGAGGTTCACGGTCAGGTAAAGAGTGTCTGGAACCAACTTGTATTCCTCAGAAACCTGAAAGTGGATAAAGGAAACCTTCAGCAAACCCACAATCAAAGCTTGATGGCCAACTTAGACAACAATTACTGATTCTGTATTTCAAATGTGACTATATCAGGAGCATGATAATGAATTGTAGATATTCATCTAATTGTCAATATCCTATAATTCAACCACATTTTCATTGAAAGGCAGTAGAGAAGTATAGAAATCTACATAATGCTGCAGCCATGAGACTAACCTCCACAAGCCAATCAACCAGAATTCCACGCATGCTTGGATTAATATCTTTCTGTAACTTGTCCATGTAGTTGGTCAATGGTTTCCTTTGAAGCTGGAGTGATTTCACCAAAACTCATCGTCAATATTTTTTGTAGTGAAAGTAACCTCTTTTCTCAGCATTATAAGAGTATTACATTGTAAAGTTCTTTTATGCAGCAATATTAATATTATAATAATACTATTTATGTCACTAAATAAAATTAGCTCTCTGCTATCCAAGAATACTTGCTATTTTGCTACCAGTGAATGTTATATTCTGAAAGAACTTTGTTATAAATGCAATCAGACTGTGACCATAACAGAGAAAGCAGAAGTTAAGGTTTATGTAATTATATCATAACATTGTTTAACCGAAGATATTGAAATATTCACCAGTTACATAAACTAATTGTATAGTAGCAACACATCAGGAGAAAAAATAATTACATCCGTACATCACAAACCTCTATGACTCGAATATTGCTGTATATGTCAGGGGCATAAAAACTCCACAGTTGAGGATCCTTTAACTCTGAATCAATGTCCACAATAGTCAGGGAGTCTGAGGCTCCCAGCTTCTCACAAATCATATCTATGTCTGCACAATCGAATCAAGAGAACAAAACAGTAACTACAGGATTCTAACTTCGAAGATAACTACAAGATCCTTGAACTTGAAAAAATTCCTTGCATAACAATACTAGTATTTTGCATTCTCCAACTGTTAATCATAAGAAATAAGAAATTCAGTTCAATTAGTTAATGAAAACACAAGCAACTAATATATTTTTGAGAAAGTAGAGCCTGTCTGCTAAAAAGTTCAACAACCTCAATGTTAAAGCCTATGTATCGAGTAGCATTTAGTGCTTTGTATGTTCAATCAGAGAGTTACATGAATTTCATTTGCCCAATTAGTAATTTAGTATGTCATACTATATGCCTAAAGTCTGTTGCATACTAGTGACATGAGTTATTGAAAAACCTTTGTTTGGAGAGTTCCGGAGTTCATCAGATTTCACAGAGTTTTGCATTGAAAGTGTGGTGTCTGCTGTTACACCTTCTCTTATGGTGTCATTTGATTCAACCATCTTTATTGTGGATAATTCTTCAGCTAACTTTGCTCTAACATCATCATGTGATGATGAAACGTCAGTGGAAACACTTGAGGCTGCGAGCTTGGTGCTTTTCTTTGTACTAACTCCTTTGGCCTACATAATGGATGGTCAACCAGCATCACCAACTACACTAATGATTTCTCAGACTTAGGTGTAGATGAATAACAACATTGTAAAATTATAAAAATCATTTTGTGATGAGAAAAATCAAGATATTGGATCAAATGTTTTTGTATTTTCAAACGAGAATAACTCACATAAACAAATGTTTACTTCTCTTATCACTAGAATTAAAAAACCATTGATGATTTGAAATCTGTCTTTGATGACAAAGGGAATCTTTCATGCTTACCTGAAATTTTGATGCCTTAGTACACTTATCATGTGGTTTTGCACACATGTTTGATACATCTGATAGCACTGCCCTTCCCTTTTGCTGGACAACAGGAGGAACAACCGCAGAAGTTTTGTTTTCAGAACTTGCTGCTCTTTTCGAATTAGCTCGAAGCACGTTTTTCTGCTCATTTTTTAAGGAGGGTCTTGAGTAGGGAGTAATCCCTCTCAAGGCTCTAGCTCTTGCTCTGGTGATTCGGAGTGGACGCTCTTCATCTTTGGCACAAAATCTATTTACTTTATCCATTGTGTGTGCCTCGAAGAAGAGAAACCCAATTGCTTCAAATGAAAATCTTGCTCATACCTATTCTTCAAACACCAAATTAACAATCATTAGATAATAGCAATCAAAAACAGTACCTAAGAATGAAAACAATAAAAGATTGTGAATTTGTTTCACCGTGATCTTTCAGTCAAAGACTTAATCTTTTTTAACATTCTTGATTTTGTTTTGAAAACAATAAAAAAAGATTGTGAATTTGTTTCACCGTGATGGCATTTCCCCACCTGGTCAAAAGTCAAAACGAAGAAAAAAATTGCAAGGTATGGCCCAGATCTTTTTCTTATTTTTATTCCCTTTTCTTCTGTCACGATTTTCTTGATTCGTTGAATAAGCAAAATGCTGTAACTAACAAAAAGGTTTAATCGCTGAGAAGGTGTATGAACACATTCACTCAACCCTAACACAAATGCAATAACAACCACCACTGGAAAACAATTCCCAGACGAAAACACAATAAAACTAAATAAACTTATCCCATCATTTCCATACTCTTCAGAGAAATCACGAGGTAAAAAAAAAAGCCCACGTGCATAAAATTTCAGCCTCCTTACCCAATAGAAAATAAAAAGAAGAAGTGAAATTTACGTAAATTTGAAGAAGCAATGCTGCTCAAGACAAGATCCATACACTAAGACAAAACATCCTTAACAGAAAGAAAATACCTCGGAAAAAAAATGCGCTACTCAGAAACAGAGTAGAAGATGTTCAAGAAAGAGGGGGGGAAATAAAAGAGTGTGTTTGCGTGTTGAAGGTTACCTTTGAAGAAAAGAGAAGAGAAAAGCGAAGTGGGTTGAGACTTGAGACTTGAGAGTGAGAGTGAATGTTATAGGCAGGCTGAAGAGAGAGGAGCGTGAGTGAGCGAGCGGGATAGGGATACAGTTCAAAACTTGAAAAGTGGTGAACTTCTACCTTTTTTCATAATTTATATAAATTGATATTATGAAAAAAAGACAAAGTTTTATTTATGCAAATATGTAATTATTTTTGGACAACATTTATTACAAGACTAAAATGTTATTTATTGTAACTTTTTTCTTAGTATTTTATAGTTTACTTTAAAAAAAAATTAATTATGGTATATAGTCCATATAACTTCTACTCTTCTTTTACTAAAAACTATAAGACATCTTTTTTTTTTTTATCTTTATATCTCCCTAGTTTTCTTATAACATTTCTAAAAACTATACTCATATAATTTTAATAGTTAACATTTTATTGCTAACTATTTATTCAATACAATTTTATAATTACTATGTGTGGCACAAGAGTACATATATTGATATAAGCTATATCAATTATTACATCTTTACCAATGTTGTGTTGATTTAAATAAAATTAAATTTAGATTTTTAATAAATATCTATTTAGAGAATTATAAATGAAAAAAATGTGGTTAATTTTTTTTTAATTAAGAATGATTAAATGATAGGGTGTAAATATGTTCGACGACTCAATAAATACCTGTTCCCAACAATAGATCAGTCCAAGTTAATTTTTTTAGAAATCGAATCAAATAGAGATTTTTTATTAAAGTTCATTTAGTTAAAATAGTCAAACTTTAAGTCATAAAAAACACTTTAAGCCTTATAAGTCAACCTATTTAAATTAACATAAACAAATATTTATTGCTAATATTATTATATTAAACTTGTTATAATGTATTTTTTAAAGAGGATTTATAATAAATCATACAATTATTTGTCTTTTAAAATTTTTACGTGTTTTTGTTGAAAAGTTCTTTTACGTTGTGAATTGAATTAATTAATTAATTAATTAATTAATTAAGTGTCACACATCATTACAAAAGATTTAATTTTGTGTTAATGCTAATGTTTTTATATATTGTATATCCTAATCATGTCCTTTACTATAGTTTTATGACTTGCTGTAAATTCATGTCATTATTGTGACATATACGTTACCCATGTAATATCCATCTTCAATTCTTATAGAGCAAGGAATTTATCCTAAATGAACATTGACACGGGTAAATTTCGTGACTAGCTAATTGTGATTCATATGAAAATGACATTAGCAAGAAATAAAAATAAAATCCATCTCTCCCTATATTCTTGAACCTAGCAGTTTTTTAATTAAAAAATGAAATATAGTTAAAATTACTATATATTTTATGTGCATGTTACTTTTTAGTTTAGCATATAAAATATGTTTGTTTCAGACTTGAAAGTTTATTTTTAGGAATGTGAACATGAAAATGTAATATTCATATTGTTTACAAGTTTTGAAAAGTTATTCTAGTATATTGTTTATTTATGAGAATATTGTAGCTTTCTTTTTTATTATGTTTTTTCCATGAGAATATGGAACGTTATTATTCTCTAAATATACATGTAATTTCTATTTTTTTATTTCAATTATTTTGAATTTTAAAAACTAAGCCTGGGAATATTAAAATATAAACATACATGTTTTTAAATGTATCCAGAAATAATATTCCTAAATATCATATTCTTGAGGCTATTTTTTATTCATAAAAATCGAAAACTGATACCATAAATTTATAACAACTCGCACATTATTGATTGAGTTATGTCCTTATGATTCTATGATCACAAATATAATATCATTTTGTGAAACAAACATCTCCTAAATGATTTGGTATTTTAATATTAAATAAATATGATTATGTTGGATAAAAGTAATTTATAAACAAACTAAAAGCAGAAAATTTAATTTAAATTGAAAATTGATTGTTAAAAGCAAACTTATGTAGCTAACTTATTTGAGTTACAAATATTTGATGAAATCATCGATGTTGAAATAACTAATATAAGTAAAACGATATAAATGAATATGATTATACGATAATTTTTATAAATCTTAATTTTATTTTATAGGTAAAAATATATTTTGAATAATTACAACTATAGTTTTTTTTTAACGGTGATAATTTTATTTAAAGATAAATAATTTAAATTATAGTTTTTGGTTTTATTATTTACTTATTTTTCACATTCTACATTCCGCTAATAGCCCTACCAGTTATTGCATACATTTAAGTATACATTAGTCGTGATTTCATTATGTTGATTAACCTCATGTATATGATAATAAAAATGCAATATTATATTTAAATATTCTTAAAAAAACTACCTAATGTAAAAAAAAAGTATAAAGTACATGTAACAAATATTTTAAGGATAAAAAGGAAATAAAATATAAGTTTGAAGCTATAAAATGTTTTAAAAAATTAGTAAAAGAGTAGAAGTTATATTATATATCATAATTTAAAAAATTATATTATATATTTATTCTAATTCAATTTTTAAAAAGTAAATTGTAAAAATACTAAGAAAATGTTCCAATAAATAATGTTTTACTCTTGTAATAAATGTTGTGCAAAATAATTACATAAACAAAAAATAATTGCGCATGAATTATATGAAATATATGATCCAACATATCACAACAAAACATGCAAGTATGGGCATGAAATGGGCGACAACAACTTCTAACACTAATGTGGGATAATCCTTATTAAAAGCGGTGTAAGAGTAATCTTCTTCTGCTGAATATTAGTGTTTTTTCTTATTAGTATAATCTTGAGTTGGTTGGTCTTCATTAGATACATGCTTAGCCATCTCGTCGACCTATATTTTACACACAAATGCCTGTTGTTGTGTTGTTCTTCTTGGAATAGAGACCCAGTTGGAGGTTGCTATAGGTCATGTGAATACATTTTTTTTTTTAAAAATTAAAAATAAAAAGGAGCTACAAGGTTGGGAATTTTTTTTATAAAAAAAAAACAAGTTGGGATAGTTTTGAATTCTGCATTTTTTTCAAATTTAAATTATATTTAGTCTTTATAATTTGAAAAAAAAAACTTATTTTAGTCTATTTGTTGAAATATCATTAGATATTTCACTTATATAACTAAGAGCATTGTTGTATGTACTAACCATGCAAGAAATGATATGTTTAAATGTTATTGGTTGTTTAAAAAAATAAAAAAAATAAGTATTTTTGCATAAATCAAAAGTGGCGCTTTAGTAACAAATAGTGCTTTCCCAGAACTAATGGATTATAAGTCACTTATTACAACTTTGAAAAACGCTTGAGCAGAGAATGTTTTGTTAGGAACTAAAAACGTTTTTTAGATTAAGCTAAAATGTTCAAATTTAAAATTTGAAAGACAAAAAAAAAATACTTGCCCAAATATGCGGAATAAAAATTCAAGGGGATTGGTTTTGCACATTTTTTTACTTATCTAGCCTCTTTCCATGCTATTTGTAATTTTTATTAAGTATTCTCTTTGCCCAAATGATTGGACTAGGAGTGAAGGATAGTGAATTTGGGAATTTGGGGGAGTGGATGATGATGAAAAAGTGTGCGAGGAAATTCTTAAATTCTCTACTTTGTTGCTGACAATCTCCAAATTCCTCTATGCACAACAATATAGAGCTATGTGTCATACTCAAAGTTTAAATTCTTAAATCCACATTTCAATCAATTATGAAATCCTTTATCTCTCAGTTCACACCTTGAAACACACCTTTCTTATAAAAGAGGCGCTTTCACATCTTTTTAGACTCAGGAAAGGAAATGTTCCTATTTTTTAGAATATGTCGGGGGACAAATATCCAATGGAGATGACATAATGATGCTTATAGCTTAGAGGATTAGAGCAAGTGGCTATGAATCACAGTGTTGGGGATTAGAATCCCTCCTTAGCCACAACAGGCCAAAAAAGGAAAGGTTTTTTCCCTCTGAGGATAGAAAAATCATGATTAGAGTCCGCTATTTCAAAAGCAAGAAAAAATCGCATCCCTCTCTTTCCTTTTTTTCACCTCATCCATGTCACCATCAACTTATTCTGACTTAGGATAATAAATTCATGAATTTAGTCTTATTTCATCATTAAAAAACGAAAGAAGACTTTTATCTTCAAATTTTACTCAGACATAACTCGCTTCTTTTTTGGTGTGAAACAATGTCGAACTAAACTACCCAACAAACATTAACTCTCCTTAAAAAGAAAGTGATCCAGCTGCACCTTTCAATAAGACTATCTTGTTATGACTGCACTCGTCACTATCAAAACTTTAAAAAAATGGATGACTAAAGTCTCAATTGTACAATTAACTCTACCAACACATGATCATGATTTAGGGGTATTGACTACAACTTAGAAGAATCACAGGAGCTATGACTCTTAGTGAAGTGAAAAAAAATGTTTAATGTGTTCTATGTAGTTACAATAAAAATAAAGACTAAAAGTAAAAATAAAATGCAATTGTAACAAAAAAAATAATGTTTTAAACTATACATATTAAAAATGAAAGTTGTTGAAATTATAAGAATCAAAATAGTAATTAAACTAAAAAAGAAAAAATTATGTCAGGATCCAAAATTCAAACACGCTATACGCAGGTAAAAGGAAGTGATATTGTATGTAGCCTTACCCTTGCATATGCAAATAGGCTGTTTTCGAATTCGAACCCATAAAACCAAAAAAGTACCCATATTATCTAATGCTTTAATGAAATCCAACTCGAGGGTCAATTTTGTCACTACATCTTACATCGTTCGAACTTAAATATATGTTGAATGTAATCAATAGGATTGACGTAATGATGTAAGATTTCATTGCATTCACATGTGGGGAATAATTTATTTAGTGAGAGAATCTGTGTTCAATTTTCTCCGTGTGCAAAATTCTCTTGGGGTAGCAATAGTCATGCACCATAAGCGAGATTACTCTTAGACGACTAAATAATTGAAAGACACATGTGATTTTTGACCTAAAAAAATTTACATATCCCATTTTCTGGTGGCTCCACGCTATGTGCAAGTAATAGGGATGAATATTGTACGCAACCTTACCTTTGCATATGCAAATAGACTGTTCCCAGATTCAAACTCATGACCAACAAGTCACAAGGACACAACTTTGACTTAAAATAAAAAAATATATTTAAACAAAAAGAAACATCAATATTATCAGCATAAATAACGTATTTTAGCAATTAGGAAATAAAGGGAAATTAACTCTTTAAAAAATATTTTAGGAATGTTATTAATGAATTTGTCCTTGATATCTGCCTAAACTATAGGATATTCCATCCTCTCTCAAAAAAAGTATGGAATCCTACCCATGAGTTTGGCATGCCTAGTAAATTAAAAATTTGTTGAAGTCTCTACTCTTCTTGAATTTTACACATTGCAATTTTCTAAAAGACGTGTTTCTACTTGTCCTGCTGAGAATTAAGCTTGCTTCTCTGCTACTTTACACTGGTAAATTCATCTTGCATGTGTTCCCACAATGAAGAGTTTTGGTTATGCGAGTGTAAGATGACTTTGTGGTGTCTTCTGGAAAGGAATAGGGCAGTCATTCCGAATGGATAATCTAGACTTACATAGTCAATGACTTGTTCGATCTGTTCAACAATAGACCTGGCAATAGGTGCACCTGTAATAAAATAAATAACTCAAATATATGACAGTTATTTCAGGCTTGAACATTAATTGATGTGAAACATATGGTGCAACTTGTAATCAAGGTATCATCCTTTTCATGGGACAAAACTATATCTCCTAATGTAGATCATAAGTGAATTGGGGAAATTGTCTCAGACAAATTGTACATGTTTAATTAAATAACAGTCCATGTAAACTCAAGCACACATACTATTTAATTAAATAACATTTAGACACTCAAAACTGGAAACAACTTGATCTGCAAATAGGGATCTATATCTAAACCAGAAACAAAATATATACTTTCTTTCATGTCCTTTGCATAATTTGATTTGGGTACTCAAAGACGCTGAAAAGTGAAATCACAACCGAGAACACTCAAACGAGAATGACAAAAAGAAAAAGCAAAAGAAAGTCACTTAGGAAAAGTAAAAGAAATTACCTCAGAAAGATCAACCAAATTCAGCGCCCACAGTTAAAAATTCGAAAGCTTGAGTGTTGGGTCTCGTTCCAACTGTGATCCTCCATGCACGCCACCTTAAACATGTCCTCCAATACCACCATTTGGATCATTAATTGTAGCATAGTTCAGGATGTCCTCCAGCATCGGCAACACACAAGCAAAGTTCTTCAACACGTGACATTTTTTATGCATTCTTTCTGAAACTTAATTTCAATGTGTTTAAATTTTAACACTCAAGAGACACTAATGTTCATGTATTATATTCTGAAAACTATGGCTATGTTTAGACTAAAGTTTACGAAAACACTTTTGTAAATTCTAATGCTTAATTATGAATTTTAATACACAAAATAGAAAAAAAAATAGAATTTATCATTTTAGAAGTAAAAGTATTTTTAAATTCTTTCCACTAAAATCTAAATATGCACTATATCAACATCGTAGATAACTTAATTTATAAAAAAAAAGAAGATATTTTTAGAAGAAAAAAATTAAAAAATGAAAAGAATGCAAAATTAATAAAAGGGAAGGGTAAAAAACAATATTTAAACCAACGTACAAACCAAGCTTAAGGCAACCACGATTGACAAAAACACTTTGTAATGACCATTAGCAACGACGACAGCTACATTGTTCCTCATTATGGGGACGTCATAAACAGGAGTCATATTGGGCCAGAAAAGCCCAAAGTTCCTCTCACAAGTTGGGCCAGGCTTTAAATTTTCATCAAACAAAGCAAAAATGTAGGTATCAAAAGTCCTATTCGGCATAAGAGGCGTGCCAGCTCCAGAAGTGACGTGTCTAATGAGATTCCCATTGTACTCAGAAGCAGTCTTCGGGTCAACACCAACTTGGGCCGGGTCACAGAGCGAGGGCCAGCCCGTTTCGGCAATAACAATCTCAACATCCTCAAAGCCCAAAACCTTCAACGCCGAATAAACAGCGTCAAGTTGCGCATCCAACATGTTCGTGTATCGAAGCCTAGTGTTATCATCATCAACAAAGACACCTGAATTGGTTCGAAAAAGTGCATAATCAAGGGTGCTGGAAGTGCAGCCGAAGAAAGGGTAGGGGTTAACCATGAAGGGTGCATTAGCGTCTTTGAGAAAGTTCAGCATTGGTTTGATCACGTGCGTGTCGTAACCTTGTCTGAATTTGGCGGCGGAGGGTGGGCTTGAGTTGGACAAAATGCCCAACGAGTGCGGCGTGGAGATTTTAATGTTGTCGTCTAATGATGCTGCCATGAGGGCCACGTGGAGGGTCTGCATGGCGGGTACGAGGTTGCTGACGAGGAGTTTGTTGGCGGTGGACAACACTTCGTTGCCTACGAGGATTCGGATTAGTTTTGTCGCTGGGATGAAGGGTTGGATGTTGGTTTTGACCCATTGTTGTGCGAAGGTTATGTTTGTCATATTTGGGATTTGGTCGTTGGGAACGGTTATGGTTACTTCTATGCCGGTGTTGCCAAATGCGTGTAGAATTTCGGGGTTCGCGTCGAAGAGTCTCACTTTTTTTATTGTGGTGGATTTTGATAGGAATTTTGCAACCTTGGATGGTGGAGGAAGGTTGTTTGCCACTGTGCCATAATTAACACCAATTCCAATTCCTTGCGCTCCTGTGAGGAAGTTGAAGATGAGATTTTTTTTTTTCCAGCAAATAACTATTATATTAATATAACGGTATAAGGGATACCAAAACCCATATACAATGACCAAATAGAGATGAGATGAATGACAACAAAAGGAATTAATATAGTTCTTTAGGTGTCGTTGATGTTTCTCTCACCAACCTTCGATTCTGATGGAAGAAACACCGCCAACACTTATAGAAACTGCTTCTAAGTTTTGTCCTCAAAATTATAGATGCTATGGTACAGTGGAAAATTAGTCTTACCTTGGATAAAAGCTAACATTGCAACAACCAACAAAGTTGCATTGAGTATTGAAGCCACATGAGGCTTTTGCTCCATGGCTTCGCTAGATGTGATAAAAAAAAGTAGTCAGGTGATAATGGTTGATTGAGTCTATGATGAAGTTAACTTGAGATGCTTTGCTTTGGGTTCCGGTGAGGGGACATCTTTTTGTGTTGTGTTTGCTTGCTTGCTCAGTTGCATCTTCACTTTTTTGTTTCCATAATTTGTGACACTTTTTTTTCCGGTATAAATTACAGATATCCTTTATGGAAGACAATATAATATTATTCAAATATGGTAAGTCGATCTATTACAGATAACAAAATTTTCTTTTCAATCTCAACAAATAACATAAATTAGACAGTAACGAATATGAATTCATTCAATTCGAAATTCTTTGTCTAAGTATATAGTGTAATTGCTTAAAACTCAAACTTGAAGTTGCATGATATACTTGAACTTAATTGAGACAGATTAAGCTTAAAAATCCTGTACCAATTGATATGTGGCTGGTATTCCCTTTAGTGACATTTAGTATAAGAAAATAAAAACTGTGCTACATTGCTCGACAGTAAAGTACTGTTACCATCTGGAACTGAAACTTATTAGATAATTCATTCTGTATATTATATATTATCTATGAACCAATGAATGTAACAAAAGCAAACAGGGGAGACGGGAATAATCTTTCCTTGCGAGGATGGAGAACAAGGTTTTGTCAAATTGTAGAAAAGCACTCCTAACAAGCAATCTTCGTCGCTTAACAAATATAAACAAATTAAGGAGAGAAAGAAAGTCACATCGAAAGACTGCAGAGTTATGGTTTCGTTCCATCCGATGAGATGATGATTCATGAGCAACAGTTACTTCTCTTATTTAAGATTTTAAAAAATCATGTGTGGTAATCCAACCCAAAAAATGGTTATTATGGAACTCAATGAAGTAGGCCTTTTTGGATAACTTTTTGAAGGAGGAAGTGTGTAATACATACTAACTTTATTGATGATTAATTATGTTAGATTGTTAGATTTTTGGAATCTCTTCTTTCGATCAGGTTTATTTTATTACTTAAATTTGAAATCCAATTTCAGTTCTTTTCAATTCAACAACATGTCTTTACATTATATTAAGTTTTAGTTTTCCAAAAATGTAAATAATATTAAAATAAATTATAAAATACGCAAATTAATGCAATATCAAATATCAATATAACTCACAATTTATTCCAAAATATAAATTCAAATTATAAGTAGAAGATAATTTTATAATTTTTAAAATTAGATACACAACAACAACAAAACATTTAAGATTGGTATTTTTTTTATTATTAATACGATATATAAAGATCACTAATACAAAAGAATATTATATACTTGATCGTGAAATATCATATTAAACTATGTAAATTACATAAGAGCAGAATATCCAAGCATATAACAAACATCTTTTTTTAAAGTTTGTATAATTATGTTTAGTTTATAAGTCCATACTGTCTAAGTCCACACTCACTAAGTACATGTATAACCCACCTAAATCAAATTTACAAGTATTATTAATTTGTTACGTGTAACATTTTTATCTTTAACTTAGGTTATTATTATTATTTTGTTATGTTTAAAATGTTGTATTTTTGTGATAAATTTTATCTTAAAAAATGAAGTCAAATTTTATTTTTTTAATATTATATATTTTTATTCTTTTAATTTTATATATTTTTCACTTTTTAAAAAATATATATATAATATTTTTTTAAATTAATATTTGTATCTGCGAATTATTCTAAAATTAAATTAATATTTGGATCTGCGAATTATTCTAAATTCACGAGCTTTTTTGGAGCTAGATAAGAATCAAGAAAAAATTTCATTTATTTCCCAGGTTGGCTAAAACGCGAACTTTGGGGAGGGATATGTATACCCACTCCTAATCACAATAGAGTGTGTTAAATATAATGTAAAAACTTAAATACTAATTTATAATAACCAGTATATTAAAGATTTTGGTTGAAAAATAAAAAAATATTTATTAAAAAAATATTTATTATTTCATTTATTTCGTAGTATATATCATTTTAGATATTTTACTTTAACTCAAAATATTTTTCATTTTAAACAATTAAAATGGCATTAATTACTTTTTTTCCAGTAAGATCCTTGTGGTATCGTACCTAATACATGAACAAATTCGTAATGACATTCTTTTTATCTATCAATACTAGTAGTTAATTTCTTTTTTTTTTTTTAATAAGAGGAATTTGAATCATGATTTCTCCTTTTACCTTTTTCCTTTTCCTTCAACTACAAAGTTAATTTTATAATTCTTTTAAAAATACACTTTAACTCTTTCAATAATGATAATTTTGTTAAAAAATTATTTTATGAAAGTAATTTATGAAATAAATAATTTTCTTAAGACATGTATATTATATTAAAAGAAAAATTATATGTTATAGAAAATATAAAAAAGTAAAAATTCATTTAACACTTTTTATGTAAAGAGAAATGTTTAATAATATATATAAAAGAGAAAAATAATACAATGACAATTTAAAAAGCTTTTATATTCTCAATCAATATAAAATTATCATATTTAAAACGTTACTCCTGATACAATTTTTTTAACTTGACTGAGAATGTAAATTCTATACATTAACTAGTTCTTCATAAACCGATTGATAAATTAAAAAATTAATTTTTTTATTGGATCAGATCAAATTTTGTTTAATTTTAAAAACGATTCAAACCATATATAGACTCATTTATATTTTTATATATCTTATATAGTTATAAATTATCAAATAACTTATATTTATTTATGAAAAATATATTTAATTAAAGATATTTTTACCACTTATTTAAGTTAAGATGCACAAGTATTTTATCATTAATTATATAATGACATATAAATAAAATATTTGATATATTTTTTATTATATTTATTATATATCTTACATTTTGTTTAGTATTTTTTTAAAGTTTAAAAATAAGATTAAAACAAAAAATTGATCTAACTCAAATTACTTTAAATTATATCAAATCTGCTTTCGCAAGAAATTGAAGAATTTCTTAGGAATCGTACAAGAACTATTCGTTCTTTTTTCTCTGACAGATGGTCAGAACTTTATCTGGGTTCGAATCCTACTGAGAGATCTACTAGAGATAAGAAATTGTTGAAGAAAGAACAAAAGAAACACAATGTTCCCAGGCAGGAACTGCTCCTTTCCTTGAGCTCCCTATCTAGTTCCTCTCATCCCCGGCGTTGATCTCGATTAAAAATTTAAATTAAACTAATTAGATGATGAATTAATAACACTTAAATGATTGAATCCAATTATTTTTATTTTTTAAAATGTATCCAATCCATAAGAAATTAAGAACCCGGTCACTTGTGCATGAATGAATATTAAATTGAATTAAAACAATTATTGGCGAATGCAATTATCATGGCTTGACAATGTGAGGTTTTTTTCCCATATGCACTACTTTTCAACAAAAAATGTCTAATCTACACTACTTTGCAAATAATTTCCGTAGGTACACTACTTTTGTCATGCTGTGAAGAGTTGGAAATTGGGTACCCACTTCTCACTAGCTTTTTTTTTTTTTTTTTCTTTTTTAAGTTTATATTATAAAAAAAAATTATTTGTTTAAATGGGCGGTCGGGAATTGACAAGCCGACTTCCATACAATTTTATTTTTTAAAAAAAGTTATATTTTTTAAAAGAATATTTTAATTTTTTTGAAAAAATTAAAAATATATTTTATTGATTTAATAGTTTTTAGTTGTATTAAATTTAATAAATATTTATGTTAAAATAAATATAAAAGATAACGTGATTAAAAAATAAAGTACATATATAATTATTATATATTATATGATTAAATTAAAACATTAAAGTAACAAAAATAGTAACAATTAAAAAATGAAACATACAAATAATATTATAAATAAAATACATAAAAAATAATATTTTTCTAAGAAAAAATTATGAAAGTATGTCAGGACAATTTGTTTTGTTATGTCCTTGTTGTTGGCATATTCCACATTTTTTCTGATATACCGTTCAATTTCTTTATCCATTTTGGTGGGAATGCGATTTGAAATCGGATGATCCTTTGTACTTCTCCTTTTGTTTAAATCAAGACCCCATTGATCTCCTTCATATTATTGCCACATTGATTTGTATGATAGTAAACCAAATGAATTGTCGTAAATATGTAATATGTTCTCCTTCATATCCATTTTATTTTTTAATCACGTTGTCTTTTATATTTATTTTAACATAAATATTTATTAAATTTAATATAACTAAAAATTATTAAATGAATAAAATATAATTTTAATTTTTTTTTAAAATATAAAACTGTACGAAAGTCGGGTTGTCAATTCTCCCACTTTTCATTTTAACAAATAATTTTTTTAATTTTTTTCATAATATAAACCTAAAAAAGAAAGAAAAAAAAATGCTAGTGAAAAAATCGGGTACCCAATTCCCAACTTCTCATAGCATGGCAAAAGTAGTGTACCTAGGAAAATTATTTACAAAGGAGCGTAAATTGGACATTTTTTGTTGCAAAGTAGTGCATGTGGGAAAAAAACCACAACGTGAGGTTACTGCGGCTGCGGCTGGGCTACAGCCCTCCACTTATGCAAATTGGAAAGTCACGGATTGGAGGCTTCTGTGCTTCTAGAAGAAACTAAGGCTCCGGTTAAGGACCCCAAAAATTTTATATAGTAAGTTTCAACGCAATATTATTTTAATGATTTACAGCAGAGGCCCATCGACGGGAGAAAATATTATTTTATTTTTATTTTGTTTTAAAAATATATTAACATACTTATATCACAGTATTATTGAAAAAAGATCCTATATTAATTAAAAATTTTGTAATAACACACTTAATTTAGTATGAAAAATAGGGTATATATACACGGTATAAAATATTTTATAATATTATTCAATTATAAATTATTATTATAAGTTTATTAATTTTAATAACACCAGTCTTATAAGGTTTTTATAAAAGTATTGGAAAAAGAGTTTAATATTTATTTATTTTATATTATCATTTAATCATAAATTGTTATTTAAATTATTTTAAAAGTTAATAAACTTATCGTATATAATAGATTGTAATCGAATAATATGCAAAAAAAAATTATATTTTCATAAAAAAAAATTTCTTTTTAAAAATGACATTGTATCACAAATCAAAGTCATTTAGTTAATGATGCTAACTTAAATGATGTTTGTATGATTTTTATATGTTTCAAAAAAGCAAACAGTATCATTGAAAAAAGAGAAGTTATGCAAGTTAATTAGCCCTCCAAATTTAACTTGTGTTGCCACGATTAGTGACTAAGATTCATGCCAATGAAAAAAGTATGGCAGAGGAAATCGATCCGTGGGAAAAAAATCTATGTATGTTACCAATCCATGCATTGCAATATTGATAGGATGGAAAACAAATTTCTTAATTTGTGAAGTTTGGCAAAGAAAAACATGCATGAGCAATAATGGATCAAACAACTACACGTACTGTACAACATATATGACCAGTCCTTCTCAGTTCTCTCCTCCGTCTGAAAAATCGTCCTACTTGGTACAAAGTTTTAGTACATGGTTGATTTGCAGTTGAAATTGTTGCCACACATGTTTAAATGTTAATCTAACAAATAAAAGTAAAAGCAAAAGTCCTGATCCGCACTCCGTATTATGCAGGCCATGGCCATGCCCACGAGTCTACATTTTCCTCAGAGTATATCACTTTCGTGATCGAGGTTGCACGGATGTTGAGTTAAAGAAACCATAGACATACATGAGTTGTGGCTCAAAAAGTTTGCAACTTGATGTGTCCGTCTTATGTCCCTTAGGCAATTAACACCTATGTAGCACGGATACGGGGAAATTTTTTTTCCACCGTATTGGATGTAATGACTCACCACGTCGTTACTGTATCTCTAATTCTTAAACATAACATCAATGCAGTTTTTTTTTTATTTATAAAAAGAACACCCCTTTTATAGATCAATGAAAACTGTGGTAAATTTTTCATAATCACATGAAGATTATAAACATAAACAAGACACGTATGAAACATTCCAATTACATACATATATCTGCATATACGAAACATATTTTAATTGTAAGTACAATTATCCCTGTTTGAAACTTACAAGTGTTTTATAAGTGAAGTAATGGATTAAACATTAGGGGTGTAACTAGCAAAACGTGTATGTGACTATCAAAATCAAGGGTGTAATAAGCAAAACGTAACCCCTGCTCGAGATCCATCACATCGACATCCCAATAACTCAGCGGCTCCAACTAACAGTTGACATCTTCCCAGATCACCTATTATTGTCCATCTGCTCACACGAACCGGGTTCGCGATCATCACAGGTACCAGACCACATGGCACAACAAAGTAAGGGTGAGTCCATCATATAAGATAACATGCAAAAAGGTAATATCAATTAAGGAAAAACAATCCAAGCATCATCACAAAGTCTAGATATATCAACACGTAACCAACATAACCAAGCATCCAGGAACACTCCACAAGTCGACTTAAACAATTGTCTAGCATGATACATGCTCCTGTCTCAACTATCAACATGCAATGTGGTACCATCCCGGAAATAGGCCAAATCCATGGTTCAAATGATAGCTATAATTGACGTCGGGGTCACTCTGTTGTGCACGGGACTCACCCCCATGGTGATCAGCCAAATGGGTGTCATAAGGATCTCCCTACAGACGTGCCCCCCCAGTACTTCTCATACTATTACAGTCAATCATCCTATTTTCGTCATGTAAATGAAGTATGTCTCTCATGGGTGCCATCAACGTATGGCCTGACACAGGAACTTCTCACTCTGGCTAGGATCTCCATACTCTCCCATGTTACATACATACTGCCCCAAACGAGGGCCGCCCCAACACAGGCCACAAACAAGTATGTCTCTCATGGGCACCATCAACGTATGGCCCGACACAGGAACATCCCGTCCTGGCTAGGATCTTCATACCCTCCCATGTTACATACATATTGTCCCAAACGATGGCCGCTCCAACACGGGCTCACTAATGCACTGACTGTGGCACTTGCAAGGTTCACCACTCGGTCCCGGCATCTCACGTGTCTATACATAGCTTCTCACCATGACTCTATCAAGGTACAAAATATCTCAAGTCATCACATAGGCTGATCTCAACGTAATTCACATACGTCATCCACAAACACTACATATATAGATAACTCGGCCAACCCATCTTGGCAGCCGACATCACAAGCACACACACGCGCGCGCACACACACATACACACACACACACACACACATACACACACATATATAACCCGGCCAACCCATCTCAGCAGCCGACATCATAAGCACATATATATATAACTCGGCTAGACCCATCTCGGCAGCCGACATCACAAGCACATATATATACGACTCGGCCAACTCATCTCGGCAGTCGACATCACAAAGCACAGATATATATAACACTCAGTTGAACCCTACCCGGTACTCAACACCTTCACAAACACTTCTGCGAAGTGTCTTGGGAGCTTTTTCAGCATCAAAATGCGAACTCCGCACACTTGCAAGGGGAGTTCTTACAACATCAAGTCCCCATTTTCCAGAATACCATCAAAAATCACACCAGAACATCATTAAATACCAACACAAAACACCAATCAGCAAACGTAGAGCATAACCCATTCCGTTCATTCAGAGATACAACTTTCTGGAAAAGCACACACATGGGACATGCAACCATCGCTCTGGTCGTACTCTTTGGTCCTCAAGCATGTTACCTGAAACTATTATCAAACATGGTAAGCTCCTCTTACCTAACCAGAGGTTCGTTCACGAGCTTTATGACGGTTTGTCCCAAGCTTCCGTTCTGGCCACAAGGTCCGTCTCGACGTCAGGATTCAGTGATGGTTCTCACAGGTTGAAAGTAACACAGAGGAGGTCGAGAATGAGAGGTTTTTCTGAGTGAGTTTTCAAGAGAGAGAACAGAGAAAATGCAAAGGTAGAAAAAGGAAGAACACGTTTCTGTTGCGCACTCCTGCCCTTAAGTACTCAACTGACAGGGTAGGTTTGCCCTTCGTGTAAACGTAGTAACCGTTGGTCAACACGGACAACTATCAATCACTAACACGCATACCAAGGCGAGACACTCACCAACAATTATCATACTAATCATACAATAAAACATGTGATTAATCACATATAAAATGTTCAGATTAGCCACTTAAAACCTGGGATGTTACATTGGACACACATCTGATATGGATTCGTGGCCGATATGCAAATTCACGTATCCAGTAGCACGTCGCTCGCGCTCCGTCTCGCTTCCCGTCGCACGCAATTCGTATGCCGCTCGGGCGTCGTCGCACGCCGCTCTGTTCAACCCGACCCTTTCCGTGTCCTTCTCCTCTGTCCCCTGCTCCTCCTCCGTCTGCGACCAGCTCGACGACGCTGGCTGCCACCAGGGATGCTACTGCTACCAAGTCTCCTACGAAGACTACTCCTACACCAGAGGCACGCTCCCTCTCGAAACAATCTTGCTCTCGCACGCCCCCTGGTCGCAACTCCTCCTCCGCCTGATCCCCCTCTGTTAACCCATTTTATATTTCAACCAGAGGCACAACGAAAGTGCGAAACAAAGCTATTTTATTTGGGCCCCCAAATTGCTTCCTGCATGCACTTTATTGCTTACTTTACTCCTTTTGGTTCATTTTTTTATTATTAAAAATTGGACTTATGTTTTACTGCCAACTAGGGATAATCTATTATTTGTGTTTATGATTTTCTTTTTATTATATTTTATTAATATGAAATACACTTTACATAAAAAAATATTATTTAATACTAAGATGTATCAGGAACATATCGAAATATTGATATTTTTAAAGTAACGTATCGAAGTCTCATATCGAGAATGTATCGAAAACGCCATATCAGTACCAGTGCTACTTAGATTAACACTTTGCAAACATAACGTAGATGAAACAGAAGAACTATAATTTAGAAAGCAAAAGCATTTTTTAATTTAAATGCTGAACTGTAAGGACCCCAGTGAATTGCTGGGAGTAAAAAAAAGTTCATCAGAAAATGTGATTGGTACCAGCAGGAGAGCAATAATTGATAATTTGAACCCATGGGAATCGCTTCACATTTATTCTAGATCTTTTCTTTTTCTTTTTCCTTTTTCGTAGAAGTACTAATCCAGCTGCTACACTTTCTATGTTAATCTAGACGTCATTCATCAAGACATTAGTGATGGTACCAATCTTTCTTTCACATTTCTTCAAGATACGTACGTTAGCATTTGCCAACACAAATATACAATGGTGTGTTCTTTACACGGCAAAATATTGTTGAGTTGATCAACTGTGGAAATTTTTATAGAGATAACGGCAACTGAAGTTGAATTCATAGTTCAGATGACCTCATATATGCATGTGTGACTGCAGGACTAATAATCTTTCATCGTTCATTCACAAAACGTATGTAAAGCTTTGGCGGGATCTGAAATTTGTAACCAGAGAGATAGATCAAAAGCATGTGATCATGTGTATGTGTGAGATGATATAAGGTTAGGTGCATGATTAAGAAAAAAAGAAAGAAAGTAAGAAATTGGATGATTAACAAAGAAAAAATAAAAAAAGTCTGTTCAATCTTTTCTATTAATAAAAATTAATAATTAATATTTATTCATAAAAAAATGTACTGGTATGAGAATTATTTCAAATTATGTAAGAAAAGCAAAAATATTCAAATTTATGGTTGTAATGTGTGTATGCAGGATAGAGTTGTATAAAGTTTTGTTTTTGTTCAAGAAAGTGAAAAGAAAGAAAGTAGAAAAAAGAAAAAGTCTTTTTTCCTGCACGTCCAATTTAGGACGGAACCAAAATTATTGTGGTGCTGAGCTAAAGCTCTCCTTTATCACATGTTGATAAATGAACCAAACGAATTCACAACAGAATAAATATGAATATTTAGAAGTTCTTATTCCTTTATTCATTTCCTCTCCTCCGTTTTCAATTGTAATAAACAAACTTCTAAGAATTGCTTATCTCAATTTTAGAAAAAACAAATATTATCTGGAACTTTGGTATAGCCAAAGTTACTTCCACAAGCAACACTCTTTGCTCTGTTTCAGTGTAAATAACTAAATATAGAAGAAGAAGAAGAAATGTAGCCAATATATAATAAAATTATAAAATTTTCATTATTTGAAATGAGAAATAAGATGGAAGAAATTTTTTTAGTAGGTCCTACACACACAAAAAAATAATCTTACCTTGCCGTACGTGAAACGAGGGGAAAATGTTTGTTATATTATATTTTCTGTTTTACCTTTTAAGTAACTTTTTTTTTATAAAAAAGGAATAGTAAATAATTTTATATTAAGAAAATAATATAGTAAAAAAATAATTTTTTATACCTCAATATTAATTAGTACATAAATTAAACAATTGTTAGAACTGATCTCATGCATACTATTTCAAATTTGATCCTAGTGATACATCTTTCTATGTTATTTCTCTTTAATTATTTACTTAATTTTCTTTATTTTTATTTCTATTTCATTTTTTAATCCAAATTGAGCATTAGCTAAAAAAAGTAGGTTCATTGCATTTTTTTTTATATTTTCCATAAAAGTTGTGATACATAAAATTCCATTTTATTTCCTTCAATAAGATGCACGACTAAAGAGCAGCATACCGCGTATGCAAATTCCTTTTCTTTGGGCGTTTTCATCCTCCTCTCTATACTACCACCTATTCTTTGGCAGATGTTCTTTGACGACATCGTCTTGGGACATCACATCTTCACTGCTTGATTGATGCTCCTACTGCATGGAGAAGAATGTCTCTTTGTAGGAGTGAACTTCATTGGGCTTTGTCTCCATTGCAAAATGCAAACTTTGAAGGAAATTTAGTATGTTTTTGGATATAAGTTATAAGTATTTTTAATAATTTTTTTATTAAAAATATAGAATATAGATTTTTTTAATATTTTTTTATAAAAACACTTTTATCTTTGTATTTAAACAGATTCTTAATCTTTTTTTTTATCACTTTATATTAAAAGTTTTTCTCCTAAGAAAATCTTCTTGAAACCCTAACTAAACTCATGTTGAGAGAGTTGATAAAAACTTCACACTAATGTGTTAATGTGCAACTCAATGACTATTACAACAAAAATTCATTACCGATTCTTTTAGCTGATAATTTTATTATTATTTTCTATCATCTTTTCTTTTTCGTTAACTTCAATCAAAATATAAAATGAAATAGTTTTGAACAACGGTATTTGGAATTGACAACGAGTCCTAATTTTTGGACACCAGAATAGTACAAACAGTACTTCATCATATTACTAATCATATCAATAATGGTATCTCTCCTTTTTCATTTCTTTAGGTGTGTTTGGTTAAGGAAAAGCTGACAGAAATAATGAAAAAATTGTGTAAGTTCCATGTGAATTCTACAGCTTTTATATTTTATTTTAATTCAAAAAATTATTTACTATTTTTATTTTCTCTTATGCTCTACAGCTGAGGGTGTCCAGATAATTTTTCATAAAATATATTTTTTAAAAAAAATATCATGAAAGAATCCAAATAATCATAAGAGTAAATAAAAAATAATAAATTTTAAAATGTACATAAATAAATAATAAAAATGCATTATTATTTTTATTTATAAAGGCTTAAATAAAATAGATGATTTTTTTTATATATTTTAGTCATTTAAAGACTTTTTCATATTAGTCTATGTAATTTTTTTGTCTTGTTTTAGTATATGTTAAAGGAGTATGACAATATAATTACATTTCATATGTATTTTATTTGATACATTAAAATTTTAAATTTTCACATGTTTAAAATAATTGATCTCGTCAAACTAGTCGATGACAAATTTTAAAATCCAATTAAAAGTTATACATAATTATTCAATTAGATTTCTTTATAATGTGACAGTCAACAAGTTATAAATATCGTTATTACTTTATCAACAAATATAATTATTTGATAGAAAAATTTAGACAATAAATTTTAAATTTTATAGGGATTAAAATATTTTTGAAAGACTAAAATAAAATAAACCTATTTTATAGTGAACAAGAGTTTATTGAAGTCTTTTGTAAACTATTTTAAAAACAAACATGTTTTATCTACCATTTTTAATAGCCGTTACGCGTGGGATGAACGAGGGCGCTTGTTAGTGGCCCCTTATCATTATCTCATTATCCAGGTCGTTCGTGTGTCGAATAAAGATGTGGAATTGTGGGTGTTATTAGTGATGTCGATCACTTACAAATCTTGACCTTTTAGTGACACATTTCAATAATGATATTTTTATATTAAATAGCTATTATTATTGATTGCGAACTATGATATAATATCTTTCTTTCTGCATTGATATGAACTCAGGCTGATGTAAGTACAATGCAAAAAAGATTAGGTGAACATATTATCTCTACAAATTTATTAAATGTGTAGATAGTCCACAGGCACATAAAATTGTTAGGCACCTGCTTGTACAAGTTATTTTTTTATAAAAAAATCTAGTTTTTTCCCCTCTTATAAACAAGATATTTGATAACAAAAATAATCTCACCAATCTCTCAAGACATAAAAAACTAAAAGCGATTTGCCTTATACAATAACCAAAACTTAAGATATTTATTTTGAATATCTTAGAATATATTAAATTAATTTAAATAGTTTCTACAATATCACATCACATTTAAGATATTTTTATATTTTTTCTCAATGATAAAAAATCAAATAATTCCTTTTTTTATTTTTACTTAATTATATTTTTCTTTTTTCTCTTGAAATTTAGGCTTGAAAATTATTTTTTATTCTTAAGAAATTTTGGAAATTAATTGCTTATATACTATATCTAGGCCCAAACCTAAGAAACTCACGGTACTAACTGAACTTGCTCCACCAAAAAAAATAACGAACCATTTTTATCCTAAAAAACTCACCAAGTATCTTCCATTGAAAATGACTTTGTTATTATGCATTCAACACTTTTCTGCAGTAGCATCTACCATGTAATGTGCACTCGATGCATTTCCTTGTACCATCTTTCTAATTTGTGTTCAACACTTTGTGTTCTAAGTATTGATATGAAAATTAATTAAAATGAATAGGATAGGGAATTTTTTAACAAAAAAAAGAAGAAAGAAAAGTAAGTTTTGAAACTAAAAAACACCCTAGTTTTTAAATTTTTTGAAACTTACTTGATCATACTTTTTAACTTATCTATCTTTTTAATGCTTGAATTTAAGATAGTTTCGTTTTTAGTGATCAAATTGAAAATAAAATAAAATAATAGTAATTTTAAATAGTTCATTTTTAGTAAAGAGACACAAACAATATTAATAAAAATGATGATGTAACAACACTCATAACATTTGTCACTTGTACACTCTAGAGTGTTATATCATCATTTCTGTTAACATCATCTTTTTTTTAGAAATTAAAAATGGATTTTCTTAAATTTAGGGTTCAAAAGATTTTTTTTTTCTTTTCAATTTGGAAAACTAAAAATGTATTCATCTTAACAGAAATAATACAAATAACTCTATAATATACTCTTTTAAACACATTTTTTTATTAACTGAAATTTATTAGAAATAACAAATTTAAATGGATTTCATATCTCACTTAATCACACTTTTAATTGTGTAATTTATATATATAAAAACTATTTGGTTGTCGTCACATGTCAAACTGTCAAACAATTTGTATTTTTTTTTTGTTTTTTAATGCATTTAATTTTTGTTCTTAAAAAAATAAAACATTTTATTCTATTATTTTTCTCTTATTCTTTTTTTACTAAAAAATCGTACATAACATAAATTTTAATCAAACATTATTTTGAGACATGAAGTATATGTTAAAAATAATGTGATAAAAATATGTTATTAATACTCCTCTTTATCTCAAATTTTAGAGACTAAACCATAATTAGAGTTATTTTTCTTTTCCTTTCCTAATCCTTTAAATAAATATACTTGATCCTTAAAATAGCCTCATCTCACGTTGATTGAATTGAATTATAACTTTTAAGGTTCGGAAAAGAAATGAAGGCCATACATATATAAATTGCATGATTGATTACAAAACAAGTGCCGTTTATACTTATTTAAACAAGAAGAGATACAGTACATTGTAAATCACATCACATTCAAAACAGATCCATCTCCCCAAATTGGACAAAGATGATTAGTTAGTTTAATTATTTTTCTCTCTCCAATGTAAGAAGGGAAGAACACAATATGACAAAAGTCAGAAGAAGTTTATCATTACTTACACTAACACCAACATTACATATATACCCACACACCACAGTCACAGGCCGACGAAGGACAGCAACAGAGACAGACATGCGCCCATTAAAATGAACAGAACACAACACCACGATTGCCAACAAAGAAAAAACCTTTTGCTTTTCTCTCTCCGAAAAGGACTGATTCTCTTTCTCTCTCTCTCTCTCTCTCTCTGTGCCTTTTATCTTTGTTTTTTTTAGGAGATCGTTCTTCTTCTTCCCACTCACACTTCAGTGTTGGTGAGATGGGTATGTCATGGCTGTGCTGCTGAGAATGGCTCAGCCTCACAATGGCAACACCAACAGCACTGCGAACCAGCAATTGGTCCTTCATGACTTTCTGGGTATGAAGCCCGCCGCTGATTCCCCCAAAACCGCCGATGTTAGGTTTCCGGAGCCGTCCGCCTCCGCCTCCTCAGCCGGAGGACGCGGCCCCTTCTCCGCCACCTCCGACATCGCTTCCGGTGAGTGCTACTTTGTTATCAAAACAATAAAAGCCAAAAAAATAAAATTAAAAAAATCCTTTTTTTAAGGGGCATTTCCCTTTTGCCTATGAAGCCCTGCAATCTCATCCACTCTCTACCTTAGTGGGGTACCTTTCTGATGGATTAGTTTAGTGAGGTCAGTGTTGGGTTAGGTTGGTTCTGTTGTCTTTGTTTACTTGATATATTTTTATTTTCTTTTTTCTCTTGATTTTTTGTTTCGTCATTTCCACTGTCTTTTAACTCATTACCATCTAGTGTGTTTTTAGTTTGTTGGTTTTTCTTTTTTCTTTTTTATTCTGGTATGTGAATATATTGTCAGGGTTTTTTAATATGGTGCTTTGATTTGACTCTTCGTTTTTTCTCTTCTACTAGTATAATTTCATGTACTAAGTGGGAGGATTGAATTCATGCTGAAAATTTCTGTTGTTTTCAGGTTATGTTCTGTCAACATTTGTGCATAGGGCAATAATGATGATATGGGGGTTTTTATCACTATTATTGTTATTGTATTGTCTCTCTTTTTCTTTTCTTGGCCTTTTCATCTATAAATGGCCTTTTTCCTCTCTTTTTTTAATTATAGTTGAAAATAGAAATTATTTATGGAAGTGTTTATTACTATCTTTGAAGTGTTTTTTTTTTTTTTTTATGTAATGTTTTTCCCCTCAACAATTTGGTAGAGAAACAGGTAGGAAATCATCTCGAGGGAGTTCCATTCTATGGCCCGAGGAGTGATTTTTCTGGCACTGAGATAAGCAACAGATTAGTGGGAAACAAGAGAAGTAATTCTGATTCAACTTTTTTGGGTTCCTCCAGAGATGCCTTCCAAATGGTTCCTGATTCCTTTCAAAACTCACATTTGATGAAGGTTGCTTTGAGTTATGGCTTAGTTATTCTTCTCCAATGTTCTCAATGACCAAAAAGGAAAAATACTTTTGCTTTTTTCTTCTTTGCTTTAATATCTTGAGTTCGAATTTTATCCAGGTTCTACGCAGTGCGGCTGGAGGAGAAAGGTCACGAAGGCCTAATGACGATGAAGTGTTACTAGGTATGCAGTCAAGGAAGCCATCCTCTTCTCAGATATTTCAGCCTCCCACCAGCACTAAGATTGATGCCAATAAATGGGAACGATCTATTCTCATGAATGTTGGCCATTCTATGCAGCATCCACCGGGTGGGGCGCAATTGGCACCTTTTGTGCACCAAATGGCTTCAAGCAAGATTAGGGATACCAATGCTGGCCCTTCATTCATCTCTCGGTCAGCTGCTGATGAAGGATCTAGAACTGGAATCAAGGGCCCTGGAATTTTAAGTTCGATAAACGCAGCTGCTACAGCCACTGAGAAAACTATTCCATCTGCTGTGATGCTTGGTGGCATCAGGCCAAAGCCTGGAACTAATATAATAGAATCATCCACACCTCCAAGGTAAAACATTCTTATAAATAGAGTTGCTCAATTCTCCTTGGTTCTTTTTTATTTTCCACTCCCTTTAACTTCGGAAAAAGGAGAAGTTGCTTGACTTTATGAATTTGATAATTGATACTGACAGCAGTCAACATGGGCTAACTTCTGCCAGCCGCCAGATGACTATTTTTTATGGAGGCCAAGCTCATGTTTTTGATGATGTCCACCCTCATAAGGTCTGGCCTCTACTTGTTAGCATGACATATTTGTTTATTGCATTTAGTGAAATAACAACAACAAAGACATCAGCCTTATCCCATAAGGTGAGTTAGCTACATGGATCACACTACATCGTAAGGCTTGGTTAGAAACCAAATTCTCAGGGATATTATTCAACCTGAAATTTCCTTTAATAATTTCCTCTGATATTTTTTTTGGTTTCTTTCTACCCCTTTTCACAAGGCTAAAAACCATGCATTCTGTTCTTGTTGGTGCCTTCAGAAATGGCCTTCTTTGCATGTGTTTATACCATCTTAACCGATTTTCTTTTATTTTTTCATTGATAGGTGTCACACCAATATCTTTTCCAATACAATCATTTTGTATCCTATCTTTTCTTGTCTGGCAATTAGTCCTTCTTTACATTCTCATTTATGTTACTCTAATTTTTTTTTTCACTGACCCAATACACACTACCACAATATTGCTGATTTTATGTGATGTATGTCTAACCTCATTAGACATTGATTTCCCCAATCTACCTTGCAATGAAACTGAATCTTCAAGAACTCTTCAAGAACTCAAACTCTTACTCGTGAATTTGGAGCAAAAGTGGCATGAATGAGCTTCAAGGAATTAAGCAATAGAGGATGAATTGAGACAATGAATGAAGATGGATGACACCATAGAGAAGTTCTCCAATAAGTCTAGGAAGAATCACCACCATAGTCTTGAGAAACCATTGATAAGATCCAATAAGTTCTTGCACAAGAACAAGAGAGAAACTCTCACAAGAGAATTCAGCTTTCTTATTGATTTAACCAAAAGTTTTTTTGTACATTTCGTTTTTGTTGGTTTTATATAGCCAAGATCCTAAAGCTTGTCTTGTAAGCTACCTAAGGTAAATGCAAGCTAAATGCAAGTGGAATGAAATGACAAGTGAAATGAAGCTTGAGGTGCAAGCTAAGGAAGCTTGAGGTGCAAACTAAGGAAGCTTGAAGTGCAAGCTAATGAAGCATGAAGTGCAAGCTAATGAAGCTTGAGGTGCAAGCTATCCACTTGATGACTCGGCCATGTGTAACTATAGTTTTTACAAGCTTACATAGGTGCTAAAAAAAGTACATACAAGTGCATCTATACTTATTTAAACTATTGTCACTAAAGGCCTATTTATTGCCACTACAATTGCTACTAAAAGGTGTTGAAATTAAATTCAACTTAAGAGTTCATAATCCAGCTCTTGTTCTTCTTGAGTTAGTGTGCTTCTTCATGCTTGTCTAAAAGGTGCAAGTTAGTTTTGATGTGCTCTTGAAGGGCTTGAATTCTAGCTCTTGTCATGGGTCCCCTAAAGCTAACCAAAAGAAGCTCTTCAAGTTTTCCTCCTTGGCCTTGAGCTTGTGATGAACCTCCATGATCCCCTCCTTCTTGAAAGGAACTTGACCTCAAGTTTGCTTCCTCACTTGTACCTACATCACACAAAGAAAGATCACAAGCATAAAAGATGTTACTCACACCATACTCAATTGACAACTCCAGTTTATATGCATTGTTGATCCTTTCTAAAATCTTAAAAGCTCCATCTCCTCTAGGTTGGAGCTTGGATTTCCTCTCTTGCGGAAATCTATCATTCCTCAAATGAAGCTAAACCAAATCTCCTTCATTGAAGACCACTTGCTTCACTACCACAATATTGCGGATTTAATGGTAGTACAATAAAAAATAAGTTGATTAAAAAATAAAGTGGATATATAATTATCATATCTCAGTTATATTATATGATGAAATTAAAACATTAAAATAACAAAAAATACTAACAATTAAAAAACGGAACATACAAATAACATCATAAATAAAATACATAAAGAATAATATTTTTCTAAGAAAAAATTATGAAGGTATGTTAGGACAATTTGTTTTGTTATGTTCTTGTTGTTGGCAGATTCCACATTTTTTTCTGGTATGCCATTCAATTTCTTTGTCCATTTCGGTGGTAATGCGATTTGAAACTGGATGACCCTTTGCACTTCTCCTTTTGCTTGGATCAGGACCCCATTGATCTCCATATTCTTGCCACATTGATTCGTGTGGTAGTAAACCAAATGAGTTGTCGTGGATATGCAATATGTTCTCCTTCATATCCACTTTATTTTTTAATCACGTTGTCTTTTATATTTATTTTAACACAAATATTTATTAAATTTAATACAACTAAAAATTATTAAATCAATAAAATATATTTTTAATTTTTTTAAAAAAAATTAAAAATATTCTTTTAAAAATAAAACTGTACGGAAGTCGGATTGTCAATTCCCGACTTCCCATTTAAACAAATAAATTTTTTTAATTTTTTTATAATATAAACTTAAAAAAAGAAAGAAAGAAAAAAGAAAAAGCTAGTGAGAAGTCGGGTACCCAATTCCCAACTCCTCACAGCATGGCAAAAGTAGTGTACCTAGGAAAATTATTTGCAAAATAGTGTAGATTGGGCATTTTATGTTGCAAAGTAGTGCATGTGGGAAAAAAACCACAATGTGAGGTTCCTGCGGCTACGGCTACAGCCCTCCACTTATGCAAATTGGAAAGTCACGGATTGGAGGCTTCTGTGCTTCTAGAAGAAAGTAAGGCTCCGGTTAAGGACCCCAAAAATTTTATATAGTAAGTTTCAATGCAATATTATTTTAATGATTTACAGTAGAGGTCCCCAATCCTTCACTACCACAATATTGCGGATTTTATGGCAGTACAATAAAAGTTCCCTTTGAGCTTGAAAGTTACTTTGTGGTCACAAATAAATCTTGACACTTTTTTCCATTTTAACCACCTTGGTTGTGTGCTGTGTGACATCTTCATTAATTTCCCTACGATTTTGTAATATTGATCTCATATACTTGATTTTAGAACCTTATGGTATGGCTTTTCCATTTTTTACCTCCAAGTCATTTTCTTCTTGTTTCTTGTTAATTGTAATGCATATGCTCTATTTGCTCCTACTCAAGCGAAATCCTTTTGATTCCAATATCTGTCTCCAAAGTTCAAGTTTAGAGTTAGCCTCTTCCTTGATTTCTCAATCAAAACTTTTGCATTTAGTGAAATAAGGCCTTAAATTAGTTGCATTCGTGAATCATCACATGAAACAATTTGTGCCCTATAGCTCAAGTTTTTTTGTATTATTTTTTGGTGACAAGGATAACTTAAGCTTTTTGGGTTTGTTGGTTCATGACATGATATTAGAGCCCCAATGACTTATTGGTTTAGATGACTTTCAGCACAAGTTTGGTATGTTTGTGCATTCTATGCTTTACTCTCAAATGACTCTTGTTGGCATAGATGTGTTAGAGATGTAATATCATTTCTGGATAAGATAAAAAATGAAGATATTTGACAAAAGTAGCAGTAGTACCAGTGAGTGAAAAAATGAGGGAACATAAATTGAGGTGGTTTGGACACGTAATGAGACGGTCCCTGGATGCTCCTATAAGAACACAAATTTGTTATTAAGAGCTTGACACAAAGAGAGGTAGAAGTAGATCGAAACTTATTTGGAAAAAGGTAGTTAAACAAGACTTAATGGAGTGAGATATAGATTGGAGTACGGTGTGTCTTGGGACGAAATGGAGAAAAACTACAAGCTTGGCGGAGGGTTAGATCCGTTGTTATCTCTATATTCCAGATGGCCCCTTTTTAGTCATTTTCCTCTTCATCTCCCCCCTCTTTTTTTTTCAACCTCCTTGTATCTACAAGCTTGGCGTATACTATCCCTCCCCCTTACTTGTGCATAGTGTGGAGCCTTCGGGCAATAGGGTATGTAGTTTTAAAGAGGGTGAGCCCTGACACAGTAGTAAAGTTGTGTCTTGGTGACTTGTTAGTCATGGGTTTGAATCTAGAAACAACCTCTTTGCATATGTAAGGGTAAGGTTGCGTACAATATCCCTCCCTCTTACCTGCGCATAACGTGGAGTTTCCAGGCAATGGGATACGTAGTTTTTAGGGCGAGCCCTGACACATCGGTAAAGTTATGTCTTGGTGACTTGTTAGTCATAGGTTCGAATCCGAAAACAGCCTCTTTGCATATGCAAGGGTAAGACTGTGTACAATATCCCTTCCCTTTACTTGCGCATAGCGTGGAGTCTCCGCGCAATGAGGTACATAGTAGTTTTTAACCTCCTCATATTTATTATTGAATTCATCTACCACCGATCCCAATTAGCTTGGGTTAAAAGTGCTGTTGATGTTTGCCGAGCAAAAAAAAAATGTTGTTGATGTTGATGTTGAAATGTTAGTTGTTAGTTGTTAGTTTGTTAATTTTTGTTAATGACAAGGATTTGGACCCACAACCTCTCCCTCCCCCCTTCTCTCTTTAACCACCAAACCAACCTTATAATTCCGTGTAATATTATGACTATAGTTTACTCATTGGGGTGGTTTAACTGTCACTCTTGTTAAGAGTATGAGACAATATTTTCTTCAAAACCATATTTAAGCGCTCATCAGAACTTTTACTATCATTCTGACTTAGCTGAGAAACATGTTTTGACATTAAAAGTTCATTTCTGTACACCACTTATGTTGTAGGACTTCATAGCAATCAATAACACTGCTGAACCGATAATCTGGTCTAAGCTGCTCTGTCCACTATCCAAGATTGATAACTGTTGATTTAATAATCTATTTACAGGAATAAATAGGGATTATTATTCTCTTTTGTAAGATATCCAACACACTGCAAAATGAAAATAATGTTAATATATTCCTTTATTAACTAAATCCATGTAAGTTCAGCATGGCATTTTGATGAATTTGGAAAAGTCGTACTTCTTTGCAAGGAAAATTCTGCTGATGATCATTCCATGAAAGTCTCTCCTTTCTTGGTTACCAGTTTCTTATGCTAATGTTTATATCTTGGTGAGCTGTATTTTCAGCAATTTGCATCTCTTTGATATCTTTAGCATCCCCGAGTTGCCTTTCCTCCCATGTATTATGGATCCCTTATCAGTTTCTATATTTTCCCTTTTAAAGGGTTCATTTGTAACAAGATCAAAGCTTTGTAAGTTATAGCTTGAGTGAGAGTTTTAGAATATATGAAAAATATTTCCTAATATCAATATTGTATCTTAAAATATTTAAGAGTATCTTAGGTGATATCTTAGGATTGTTTTCCATATTTTTTTATATTTTAGGTTTACTTTCCTTATTTAATTAGGATTTAAAGTCAATACAAGTTTAAATAGGGATTGATGTTTTGGCTTTTGTAACATATCTAACACATTGCAAATAATATTTACACATACCTTCTCTACCTAAATCCTTGTAATTTCAGCAGTCTCTATGTGTCTAAATTCTAAACGAACAAGGGTTGGGGGGCGGGGGTGTTGGAGTTGAATTTAAACATAATGTAGATGGACCTCTGCATTGTCCACCCATCAAGTCCAAGAGGCTCTTGCATGAGAGGGCATGTTAAAGATTTAATATAGTATGAAACCATTCATGTGCCTTCACATAATAGCTTAAGCTTTTGGGATACTTGGTTCATAACAGTAGGCTCTTTGTCGTGAAATGATATTTTAGCAGCAATGTGATGCAGCTCTGGGATCTCTTGATTTCCTTGAGTTTCAATATTTGTTAGCATTTACTACTGTTTTGCATCAAGTTTCTCTTCTGTGACTCCCTTATAATATAGATTAATTCAATTGAGCAAATCTGTTTGTTTTATGCTTAGCTTCTATAAGTCTTTTCATTTACATATATGTTGTAATATTGTTACTGAGTTCTTGATTTAAAACTAGTTATTGTAGGTTTGTATCTACCCTTGGTTTAAAACTAGTTAAATTTATGAGATACTTCAATTCAAAAGGGCAGATAGATCCAGACTTGATACACATTTTCACTTGAGAGAATCCAAGTCTGTGTAATCATTGCCTTGCCTTTGAATGGGATTTGGTGATGGTTTTTACACATGTTTATGACAGCTATCATAAAACTACAATCAAATAATGTTGGTATGATACAGCTCATAGAGTTTGGAATCAAATAAAACCAGTGTTAACTAAATGCTCTGTCTACTGCAATGCTTCTGATTTCTGAGTGGGAAAAGGGGGATGGGGGAACCCCTGTAGTGGCCACTAAGCATTGTATCTGTCATAGAGCCATTAAATTTAAGTGCAATAGACAACAACAGCAACCACCACCAAGCCTTATCCTAATGTTTTCCTAGGTCTTACTTTGTCCAGTTTGCATAATAGCTAGGTTTGAATATTAAGTATGAGCAAGCTATGATGTTCACGCAAGTTCGAGTCCATGTAGGTTGGCTTGGCCTTCAAAGGCTCATAAGTCATAATAGACTTTCTTATATTATTAACTCTGTTGTGACCTTCCACTAATCTGAAATTTATGTGCATGCAAAATAAGCAGTATGTTCTGAGACCCAACTTATCTAAACTTTTTAATACAAAAAAAAAAAAGCAGTATGGTTTCATATTTATAGTGACTTCTGCATGCTCTCTGATGCATGCAGGCAGATGTTATAATGGCTTTGGCTGGGTCAATTGGAGGATCTTGGTCCACTGCATTCTCGCCTAAATCTGTTGTAAAAATGGTTAGTGATGGCAACTTGCATGGTGGAGAAAATGAAACAGGCGTAGTTAGTAATGTGGCATTCCCACAGGAGCTTCATGGGAAATGGTCTATTACTGGCAGTTCTAGCCATGTCATCGGGCTTGGTGATCGAGTAACTTCTCCAGCAGGTAATCCTCAAACTCAAACATAGTACCTGGTTTGATTTGGCTACATTCTATTGACATATCATACCTCCCAATAGTGTTGTTTACAAAATAAAAGATATTTTACCCCATAACAATAGGAGAATACTGAACCTTCAGTTGACCTTATAGGCCATGCTTTCTATTTTCAGTAGAATATATGTCACATTCTTTCTTATAGACCTTTGCTTAAACCAACTCAAAATGTTTTCATGATTTTAGTTGTGACATGATCCATGGGCATATGCCTTCCCTTCTTTAGGTCAAGGTTTCATATCTTTAAGGGTACGTTTGGAAGGAAGGAGAGAAATAATATTGGAGAGAAATGTTGTACTTTTTTTGTGGGACCCATACCTTTTTGACTCTATTTTAAATTAAAAATTTCTCTTTTATCTCCATCCTCTAAATCAAACACACCCCAAAGGAAATGTATATGGTGGTCCCAGAACCACAGGTGATCCCACATTTATAACCATTGGATACGATGACATAAAATTTTGAAAACTTTAAATGATATTAAAATGATTCATTGACCAATAAAAATAAGTGGTCGAAAACTCAAGTAGACCACTCTATAACAACTAATCTTTTGAGCTATTCAATTTGTTACTGATTGACATTGCTGAATAACTTGTCATAGGGGCACACCAAGGAAGCGTTTTTGCGAAAGATACAAGAAATTCGGTCCAACCACTAGATCCTAGTTCTGAAGACAAAAGAGCACAGTGATAGGAGTTTGAGGCTGAAAGGTTTTTGTGCTCCTATTTATTGGAAGGCTCATCCTGATTCCCGTTGGGGTATCATCCACTTTGTCATATTGTCTTCAGATCTTTCAACTCCAACCCCTACCAATTCGGTCTTTTCTTCCCCTTTTTTCAATGTATGTGGGGAGCAAGAGTAGGATGATTGTTTAAAGAAGCCTAATAGATATATCAAGATAATTTATGAAGTGCTTTCAACGTTAGGAATATCTTTATTGCAGTTTCTAAACAGTCAACTTATTGAGTTATTATTAGGAGTAGCTATGCTAGTCTTGTGCGTCCATTTAAACACTATTAAAAGATACCACAGGTGGATTAAAGAAGGTGACAATTTGAGTCTAATTCGACTTGTGATCATCATTGTACGCTGGACTGCTCTTTATATGCACATGCATGCTTGTATGTTATTGACATGGGCCAAAACTACTAGATAACTAACGAAAATATTATCTATGTAACTGTCGGGTGAGATAATTAACATCCGTTGTCTTTCTCTTGCGGTGGCAAACAACAGCTTGCATCCTTCAAAAGCCGTAGTTATTTTATTTTCATCTCATTATTGGATTAAATATTTACTAATTTTATTAATGATTAATCTTCAACAGAAAATTTGATAATCATATTTAGTTTTAGTGGGATCTCTCTCAGCCACAATGCCTTTATTCATAATATTTGAATTTAATATTAATGGATTCAAATTAGTTTCATTTGGATTACCGAAGCATGCAATATTTATAATATATATAGGATAAATTATAATTTGTTCCTAGTTTCACATTTTTTAAACTTATATCGTCACTAAATCTTAAAAGTTTAATTAAAATTGAATAAGTTTAAAATTGTGGTTAAATTATAAAAAATGAGATTTTTTTCTCACTTTAGCTCAAACTACAAGAGGTCAGTGATAGTAAAAAAAAATACAGGGAGTAAGTTGAACAAAATGTAGTTTATCATAAATTTTGGACAATGTAGTTTTCTTTCAATTATTGGTTCTCAACAATTAGTGCAAAAGCCGGGAGCAACATCACGACCTAAACTTTGCATCTATTTCGGATCACATTGGTTAGAGATTTTTTTAATTTCTTAAAACGTTTGCAAAAATGTTTTTTTTTTTTTAATTTAATTTCAAATACGCATATAGTAATTTCTTATACAAATACTTACAAAAAAGGTAACATTTTTATAATCTGCATAAAAATTAGAAATAAAGTAAAAAAAGAAAATGTAGGTTGCTGGTGAAGCAGAAGATGAAGAGGTCTGAGTTTTCGGGTTTCGAAGGAGGGGAACGATTGGCCGATTGGGGATCATGAGGATGGATGCTCGGTAGTGAGAAGGATTGGGGTGGGTGGGTGTAAACATCTTGATTATTTTGAATAATAAAAACTATAAATTTTAATTTACAATTACATATGAATGATAAATATTTAAATAAAAATGCACACGAATTTTTTTATGTAGTCATGCGATCACTAACTTATCATCTTTATCATTTATATATTATAGTTTTCATTTTGATCATATATTATGTAGTCATGAGTTATGACTTTCATAAGTAATAACTGGTAAGTTGAAATAGATCAAAATAAAATAAAAATATCAGTAACAAAAATCATGACTGACACTAGTTGAGACCAATGCTAACTACTCGACGCTATTTTGCAAAAATATTATGGCGCCTCTAGTATTTTCCTGTTAAAATGTTTCAATTTTCAAACAAATAAAAAAACTACCTCAAAATGAACTTTATATATATACTAGATTGTTACCCGTGCATGGCACGGGATTGTTTCAAATGGACAAAGGGACGTAAAGACAATAAATTATTTTAAATAATAAATTGTATAAAAGACTTTAAAATTTTATTAACAACAATAAATTCTAAAAATAAGACTACTTTTCTTCAATAAATATCTTATTAAGATAATTTCTCAAAAGCTTCTCTTTATACAATATTAATTATACAATTTTTTGACATGTCATGATTATATTTAAAAGATATTCTAAGTACCTTCAACGCAAAAGGTATATCGTCACAGATTCCGGTGGAGGCTTTGCCAACTGCATCTTACTTAATGCTTGGGCATCCACGAAATCTCAAATCATTTTCTCTCTTTTGTTAGAGTGACACCAGCATCAGCAAGCAGAGAAGAGGGTTTTAACGAAAAAAAGAAAAATATGAAGAAGAAGAACCTGCCCTTAAGTGGTGGAAATTTCATTTAACGTATATTTCTAATTCATGTAAAAAAGAAGAAGAATAATAACGATGAAATTAAAAATATAATTTATATTTTATCGGAATGATTTTAAGGTACAATTTTTTTTATGATTATTTTTATTGAATTAATTAATTAGAAATAGAATTGTTAAAATAGAATTGGATTTTTCGGAATATATTTAATTAACTAAGTTATTTTTTTATATTTTAACATTGTTGAATTAATTCAGCATAAAATATAATTACTGGATTTTTTGGGAATATATTTTAAGTTAATGAATATATGTTAAAATATAATTGTTGATTTAATTAAGTTAAATTTGATATTCTATCGGAAGAGCGCGCGCCACATATAATAACATTAATCATTATTCTACTATTTATAACAATTATTGTGTGTTTCTTTTCCAAACTGAGTATTTTATGATAATTATAACCTATAAATTAATTACTTTAAAATTGACTATATGATATTATTATTTTAATTAAATATAACAAAGATAAAAAAAATGAATTACTGTTGTGATTTTCATCGACTAAAATTTTGATTTTTATTTGGATTGATTACGCTACCAAAAAATATTAATTACGCAAGAAATATTAGCCATTGAGGCTCATAATAATGAAGAAAATAAAATAATTAAATAATTAAAAAATTTAAGAATTTTTTAAAATATTAATATTTTTTTAAAATTATTACAAAATTTAATTGCGCCAAAAATAAAAAGAATTATTATAAGATGCCAAAAAATTAGAAAATTTAAAAAATGTAAAACATTCATAAATATAAAATCTAATCCACCATAATAGCTGTAATAAACAAAAAATTATTACTAAATGATAAAAAAAAACATCTTAATACTTACTAAAATACAAATCAAGAAAAAAATCACAATTATTTTGAATATCAAAATCTTGCTTGATTGGGAAGACCAAACAACGACTGCATTTCAGGGTCAGGTTAATTTTCAGTTTGCTTACAAAAAATAAAAACACATCTTATAAAGAAAAATGCTATTAAATATAAATAGTTGTTTACCTTTTTAGAATTTTCCTTAATTCTTTATAAAAACTCATCATCTTTACAAAATAATTAAAAGTGTCATGTGTAAATATAACTAATTGAACATCTCATAAAATGTCCTAAAAAATATATTAAGATGAAATTGTATTAATTACTTCAACTACCTCAACAATGCATCTTCTACTACTATGGTTGCAGTTTGATTTTGCATCTTGTATTTTGCTAACATTGAGAAAGAAAAAGTTGTTAGCCCTTAATTACATGGTAAACATATTACCACTAATATTGATAATGAACGTTGCTAATTTACCTATGCATTCTTTGAGGTAACAATTCTTTTTTGACCATCTTCCAAAGTTGCGTTTTGTCCGTGATTACTGATGAACCCCACCCAATGTAATATATTCTTAAACGATAAACATAAACATGCAACAATAAAAAATTGACCAAAGTGAAAGATGAGACAATATCAAGTTGTTAAAAAGTCATGAAATGTAACCTTGTTATAATTTGGAGCAATTGTAACAAGTGAATAGTCGTCCTTTCAATCATTCCATAACTTTTCAAAATGACCTTCCCAGAGAACAATTAAAATAATTTTTTTACAATAATTGAAAGAAAAAAGTCATTGGAACGAGAAAAAAAAGTAAAGAATAAAACGGGGGGAAAAATAAAGAATATAGGTCGATTTCCAGGAACACCTTTGACATGAATGTTAAAAACACAGGTTCTCTGTAATTATTATATGGAAAAAATAAATTAACTTAATTTAAAAGAAAACTTTTCCTCAGGATCACCGATCCTACCTTAATATTTAATATTTACCTAAACAAAATGATTAATATGGCCGTTTATCGTAGTATGCTACTTTTTATTCACATGACTCACGGTTTTAGTTCCTGTTTTATGAAGCAAATATTTAATATTTACTTAAAATAAGTTTTATTTAAATGAATAAAAGTTAAATTTTCCTCCTGATGACCGATTGTACCTTAATTTTATTCTAGGCTGATACATTTTTATTTCCGTGGTTCACGATTTTTACATTAATTTGGTTTTCCTTTTGTCTTTTTGATTATTGGTGTATAAATAATTATTAAACTTTATTTTGATTTTTTTTAATTTGATTTGGTTTGTTATACAACATTAACATCAACATCAACAATATCTTTAACCCAAATTAATTAGGGTAGGTGGTAAATGAACCCAATGATAAATCGAAAATAAGACAAAAATAGAGAAAGAGATAAGAAGAAAAAATGAAAATAAGACAAAAGAGAGAAAAAAAAAACCTAAAATAAAGGTACTAATGAGTTTACTCCTCTACCAAACTTATAATTTTTCTACACACCCTGTCTTAAGATATACTGTCTGTCAATCTATATCTCACTCCATTAGGTTTTGTTTAACTACTTTTTCCCAGGTAAGTTTCGGTCGACCTCTACCCCTTTTTCTGTCGAGCTCTTGGTAACAAACTATTGTTTTTACGGGAGATTTAATGGTCATTTCATAACGTGTCTAGACCACATCAATTTATGCTCCCTTGTCTTTTCACACACTGATACCACTGCTACCTTTCGTCGAATGTTCTCATTTCTTATCTTATTCATTTTTGTATAATCACACATTCACATTAACATCCTCATTTCTGTTATCCCTATTTTATGTTCATGTTGCTTATATGCTGGCCAGTATTCCACTCCATATAACATTGTCGATCTTACAACTATTCTATAGAATTTTCTTTTTAGCTTAAGGGAAATTTTGTGGTCACACAAAAACTCTGATGCACTCCGTCATTTAATCAACCCTACTCTGATTTTATGATTTACATTCTCATTCATCTAATCACCTTTTTGTAAAATTGATTCCAAGTATCTAAAAACATCTTTCTTGGGTACCTTTTAATCAAGTAGATGTAATGTGTCTTGATCACTATCTCTTGCCCACGAAAATTCACACTTCATATACTCCGTCTTGCTCTTACTTATCGTGAATCCTTTAGACTTCAAAGTATTTTTCCACAATTCTAGTTTCCTATTAACATTATTTTTGGTATCATCAATAAGCACGATATCATCTATAAAAAACATACACCATGACACTTCCTCTTGAATATCTTTTGTTAGTTCATCCATCACTAAAGTAAAAAGATAAAGATTTAGAACTAAACCTTGGTGAACACCTACCATGATAGAAAAATATATTGATATTTCATTACAAGCTTTCATACATATAATAACTTTATCATACATATTCTTGATTATGCTAGAGTTTATTACGTGTATTACCAGACACAATTAGTCAATAACCTTATTTTATATAATATATATTAGATATTATATGTGTGATGCAAATGTGAATTATGAAAATACAAATTTATTATATATATATATATATATATGGAAATATGCTGATAATTTTTGTAAATTTTATTGTTAAAAATAATATAAAATTAATTAAAATTGTGCAATAAAAAAGTTAGTTGATTTATCTCCTCATTAAAACAATTTTTTCTTTTAAATCATTTATTCATTAATATAAAAAGACTTATACAATAGTTAATTTATTTTTAATTAATTATATAATCAATTAATTATACTTGCGAAATAGTACTTTTATATTATACTTATAGACTATGATAGTAATTACTTTTATAAAGATTTACTTTTTATCTCATAAACATTTCTTATACATAATATTATAAGACTAAAAAAATAAACTAAAAAGGAAGATTAAAAAGTACATGAATTTTGTAGAAAAGTATAACTGATTAAATATATGTTTGTAATGTTTTTAAAAAATTTAAATTTTAAAATTAAAAATATATCCCAGGGATCAATTGAAACAAAGAGACAAAATGTATCATAAAATTGGATTAATATTTACTATAACTAGTAACTAAACAATTATTGCATCAGTTCTTATATTATGGAAGAATGTCTCTCTATTGTTGGAGTTGAAATAAATGACATTATACCAATTGATAAATATCTTTTGTTATCAATGAAATCTAATGAGGAGTGTCTGACAGATTATAGACACATGTATATACCTTTTTCCAAAGGATACACTATTCAATCCCAAAGGCAACTATTATACATGGCATTGTAGACAACATTAAAACTAATTATGAACTTTAATAAAATTTTGTGGCAATATATATTACCCTTTGATGCATCTAACTGGACTCAAATGGTTGCATCTTTGAAACTTTGGGGATAACATTTTTTTCTTATTTTGACTTTAATTTATTTAGTGTGAAACACATAACTGCTTTAATTTAGTAGCCATTTGATATCAAAGATTATACAACCTTAACGTTCTTGAATTTATTTTCCTTGCTCCTCATTTGTACATAGTTTTACATAGTTTTTGATATTCTTAGTTTATATATCATTGGAAAAATTATAAAATAAATGGTAGGAACATTTATAATTTGAATTAATGTGGTAGCCAGAATTGTCTAACAGTCATCACACTGCACAAAAACTTTTTTTGGAGTCAGCACATTAATTTCAAATAATGGTACAACTTTATCATAATAACTTTTGGAAAAATACAGAGCATGAAACCCTTGGGGAAACTAAGTCAACTAAGAGGCATGTGCAAATTCACGGAATTCAAAAGTTCCAAACCGAGCCAATTTGCAATAAAAAATAGGAGCAATTTTTTCATATTAAAAATTATTTTACCTTAAACTAAACATATAATATTTTTATAATGGTATATATATTGTATATACACAAAAACAAAATTCAAGGCATAAAAAGTATAAAAAATACCTTTATTTGGTTAATCATATATGTTACATCAGATTTTTTTGTCTATACAATTATAAAAATAAAAAAAAGAGTTAAAACAGTAAAAGTGAAGTCTTTGTATACACAAAATAAAATAAAAAGACTTAAAAGTAAAGAATATACCTTTATTTATTGAATCAAGCACATTACATCCCATTTTTTTATACACTAACAAACATGAAAAAGAAGAAGTCTAGATAGTAAAAGTAAAGATTTTTTTATACAAACAAACAAAAAAAGACATAAAAGTAAAGAACAAACCTTTACCATAACACATAAAAATGTAAAGATTCTTTTTTCCACAATGGATTACATGGATTTTATTTCACAAAAATAATATCAAAACCACATCTTTAGAGGAGGAAATGACAACATTGATACAAATGAAAGCAGAAACTTTAATAAAATAAAATAAATGACAATAGAGAGATGAAAAAGACGGGTTGCTCACATTTTTTCTTCTTCACGTATTCAGTAATTCAAACATACTTTATTAAGTCAAAATAGCATAAACTTGTGAATAATGAGATCGAAAAGGACATATATGAAGAAGGATCGCACAAACTGATGTAGAAAAATAAGAATATTTGGAAGCATTTTTTGTTATGGAAAAGAATGGACGTTCAGATTTTTGAAGAATATAGGAGCAAATGGTGATTTGAATTATTGTGCCCAATTCAGTTTTTAAATCTTTTCAGTACACATTTAAAATTTGAAAATATATAAAAATTAAAAATCACATAATATTATCCAAAAAAAACTACCAATGCCATTTATGATAATTCACCTTCAGAAATCCTAAAACAATTTATTATATTCAGAATTATGAATATCCACATTTGAAATTTTAAAATAATCTGAGATTAAAAACCCAAAAAAAAATTACACAAAAAATAATATTTTTTGAGATAAAATTTATTTTGTAAAACATTTTAGTTAATTATATTAGTGATTGAAATAATTATACTTTTTTTTTATTTTGAAGCTAATAACATAAATTTTCATTCAAGTTTAATACAACCGGTGATTGTTTGATACATTTTAAGCTAATGGATTTTAATTATAAAAGAAAACTTTAATTTTAGATTTGTATAATTTATTTGCTTGATAAAAATTTATTTAAGCAAAATTTCCATTAAAAAATTTGCAGAAAAAAATTATTTAAGAATTTTTTTTCTATTATATTAAAGTTTTAGCTTAGTAAAATTAATTTTTTTATATTTAATATTTTAAAAAATTATTTTTCAACCGATAGATATCCACCCAATAATAATTTTGATTGATAATTATTGTTTGCCTGTATTATATTTTCACGACTTGTAGCTTAATTTAGGTTTGATTGATTTTAGTAAAAAAGTTAAATGTGATTGTAATTTTGATTCTTGATGTTTTTTTTTCATTTTGATTGATTTTTATTTTGTTTGTTTAAATAGGAACGCAAATTTAATTATGTAAGACTTGTTTATACCAATACTTGTTACATGTGCTGACAAACACAATCAAGAGTCTTAATTTATATAATGTATTGATATTGATATAGAGTTGATTTGATTTAATTAAATTCATTAGCATCAACAACACATTTAATCTAAGTTAATTGTAATCGGTAATAGATGAACCCAATAATGGATTAAAAATAAGATAAAGAAAGAGAAATGGAGAGGGGAAGAACAAAGTGGAAATAAGACAAAAGAAAAAAAAATTAAATTAAAATAAGGGTGAAAGGAAGAAGAAAGAAATGAAGAGGAAAAGAACTAAAATAAGAGAACGATTAGAACATAGAACTACTAATAAGTTTAACCCTCCATTAATCTTGTAGCTTTTCTTTACTCCGTCCTAAGACAAATCGTCTATCAATCTATATCTCACTTCATTAGACATTGTTTAATTATCTTTCCCCAAGTAAGTTTTGGTCAACTTTTACCTTTCTTTGTGTCAAGCTCTTAGTAACTAACTTTTGTTTTTATGAGAGCATCTAGTGATCCTCTCTTAACGTGCCAAAATCACCTCAATCTATGATCCTTCATCTTTTCACAAATCGGTACCACAACTACCTTTCGTCGAATGTCCTCATTTTTTATATTATCCATCTTTGTATAACCACACATTCACCTTAACATCCTCATTTCTGCTACCCTATTTTATGTTCATGTTACCTATGTGTTGGTCAGCATTCCGCTCTATATAACATTAACGGTTTTACAACTGTTCTATAGATTTTTCCTTTTAATTTAAGGAGAATTTTGCGGTCATACAAAAATCCTGATGCACTTTGCCGTTTCATCCACCCTACTCTGATTCTATGATTTACATCTCCATCAATCTCACCACCTTTTTACAAAATTGATCTCAAGTATCTAAAAACATTTTTCCAGGATACCTCTTGACTAAGCATTATGTCTTGATCACCATTTCTTACTCGCGAAAATTCACACTTCATATACTCCGTCTTACTCTTATTTATCGTGAATCTTTTAGACTTCAAAGTGTTTTTTCATAATTCAAATTTCCAATTAACACCATCTTTGATCTCATCAATAAGCACGATATCATATAAAAAAAAACATACACTACGACACTTTTTCTTAATTTTTAATTATATTTAATTCGAGATGAGAAAGACTTGTCATGTGATAATTTTTAATTATATAAAATTTTCTTTTATATAACGAATATATATATATATATTATAAACTTAAAACATTTCAATAAAAGTTTAATATGATAATAATTTATTATTATACGTTTACATTATTATTAATATTATATTAATTTTTAAGTAAATCTATTCGCGGCTTTAAATATGTTATTTTTAATGAATTAATTTTCTTAATGATCTTGAGCTGAGTTATTTGACTTGACATAAATTAACTTATAAATACGCGGCTAATTAACCGAGCTATTTTTATCCTAAGATTAAGTCGCAATAATTTATGTCATTGGGCTATATCAGTTTGGCAGAATCAGTACACAACTTAAATAAGGTTATTAGGTTAGGTTGGATTAACAAATAGATAGCATGTCTAGTCTAGTTATTAATCTGACTAAACTCACATTCTAAACTTTATAAATAAACAATTAAATACGTACGTGTATATAAGTTACAAAATTAGTCTTAATTAAGAATTGCTTAATTATCTCTCCTGACATCGTGTACTGACTGTGTGTGTGCATGCAGAGACGATAGGGAGAGGAAGAAAAAAAATAAAGTGTCTGTGGCATGTGATGTGCCAACTTCCTTGCTCCTCCTTCTTGGATATGTTTGTGGGTTAGTCAGAATGAAATTTAAATTTTGTCTGCACAGCACGGACCAATTTGACTTGTACTTTTCTCAGTTTTAAGTTTTAACATATGTTATGCTTGTCTTGTCTCCAAATATTCGGTATATCCATTGAAAGACAGGGAAAAATGAAAAAAGAAAAAAGAAAAAAATTATATTTTAATTTAAAACTTTCGTCTTAATTAACTTTATTTTTATTTCTTTACTTACTATCGAACTAACAAATTAAACTGATTCATCATAATTCACTTTATTTTCATTTCTTTGCTTGCGGCTGAACTAACAAATTAAACTTATTCATCAATATATATAGGGTCGATGGGTCTTGATATTTCATGGTAGAGAATGTAATAATAATTAAAGTCATCTTATGACAGTTAATGAATTTCATTAAAAAACAATTTATTAATGTGTCTTATTTTAAAATCTAAATATATATTTAGAGATGCTCACAAATCCATCCCATTTAATAAAAATTGAAAATAATTTATTCAAAAATTAAAAGTCAATTTTTTATTAATTTTTAAAACTGATATAATCCAACTCAATATGAATTTATACATAACATAAGTATATATTTTTATTATAAATTTTTGATATTATAAATTTTTGTTTTCTATATGTTTGTAAAATTATCACAACTTATATATATATATATATATATATATATATATGATAAATTATTGGTAAATATTTGAATACATAAATATAATTATCAAGTTTTGTAAATTTATTTTAATAGTTAATATTTGAAGAATTATACTACTATTAATTATATAAAATGGCTTATAAATAAAATATTTGATACAAGTTTAAAAAATTCAACAGGATGTATTATATTTTTCATTTTTTTATTAGAAAGGATACTCTAATTTAAATACAAAAATCTTAGAAGAACATATCAAAAGAATAAATGAAGGCAAGTTATAGGGTCAATACATAATAAGAGAAAGAACAATGAACATTGTTTGTCTTGAACTTGAAACCAAGACCAAGTCCACTACCTTTATCAAATTCAAGACTATGTTGTGTTCCCTTGTAAAAGAATGATATATTTAATTAAAAAATTATGTTAAATTTTATTTGTATATAATTTTTTTGGGGCTAGAAATAATTATATAATATAAATGAAATTAATTTTTGACTCACCGAGACAATGAGTACGTGAGCATCCCTGCTATATGATCCATATATGAAAAAAAATCTCATAATGATCTACACGTTTATTAATTATAGATATATTTTAGTAGTAAATTTTAAATTAGGATTTTAGATCTTATTGATGGATCTCATAATGTCATATAAGATTGAAAATTTTTTAAAATTTTTCATTTTTTTAATAATAAATCTCATTTTAAGATCTTAGGAAGAGAAAAAGGAAAAAAAAATTATTTTTTTGAATAATATGTAAATCTTAAAGATTTTTTTACAATAACTTATTTTTCATCTTTTAACCTCCTTCAAAGATCTAATAAATATCATAACATTAAGATCTAACACTAATGCTCGAGTTTACGTTATTCTTGTACTTTGTAAGAAAATGGGATTTATCACCCTAATACTAAAATTGAAGAAAAGAAATCCCATTCTCACTCTTTCTCGATCGACACGTAATTGAAAGGTCAACTTTTATTGCTGGCATGGATATATACATAGTGTTCATGATGATAAACAGTTAACTTATTTGAACCTCAACATGAATTATTTCTTTCTCTTCATCATGAAACACATGACTCCACTTTCCATCAGATCATATCACCCAACATTCAAGCAATTTAGCTTTCCTTCTTTGAGACCTGCGAAAGAAGCTAGCTCAAGTAATCTTGTCAACCTGGAACTCCTCCTCCGCATAAAACCACAACACATAAAATAATTGTGATATGATGTAAGCATTCCCATCTCAACTTTTGAACTTTAACCTTATGTGAATTGAGTCATCTTTTTTAAAAAAAAATTATTTAAGGCAAAGGCATCAATCGCATATCACACACTTCTCAATATGCTATGCTGGCAGCCTTCAATAATATATATGTAAATAACATGATGGGCCACTTACATAATATGTAAGATTTGTCCCCATCAATAAGATCTCTGCCATGTCCTGCCACTTATAAACTTAATGAGACAAACCCATACAAAACTTTTGTTATCAATACTAAGACACTCTTGCATACCCCAAAGTTAATTATTATGTTACATATACATTGGCACTTGGCAGAGTCAGGCCTTGCATGTTACGAGAGCACTGAGAAAACATTACAATATATTAAGAATATCATGACACACATATGACAGCAATGCGACAAAATTTTATAAAGCAAACTGCAATTTATTAGAAGATTTTAACACTTGAAGTTTTCAAAAGAATTTACAACTAGCTAGATGTTGCCAAAATCTTTTAAATTTTTTCTATGCTATTGCCTTTTTTTTATTAAACATTAAATATATGAAAGAACACCTCAATATTGTAAAATACGTATTTGACACTTTCAATTATTTATTACTATTCTCTTTTATTTCTCTCTCTCTCTAGGTTTAGATGAGATATGGAGTGTTCACAAAACATTTTCTTTTCATTCAGGAGATTCTGTGCCCTCATCATTTACACGTTGCTCTGCCCCCAAGTCTTGGCATGTTATTAGTACGTATTTGTCTTTTGACTGATTCTGTGGAATAATTAATTAATAATTAAAATTTATGCTAAATGATATTTTTGGCACGTACTTAAATTTTTTAATCACTCATTCTTTTCTGCGATTTTCTTACCTAATTATGCACATGAAGTAGTCATTTCTCAACTTTTTATCATAAAATTCATAGTCTATAAATTTCACCCCCAAAAAAAGTCGGTAAATGTTAGTGTTGAACCTGGTAGCTACAGTCAATTCCTGTGTTCATTACCAGTTTTTTTTTTTCTTCCTCCACGTGATAAATGCGTGCCCCTTTTAGTTCACAAATGGTTATTTCTAGATTTTAAATTTTTTAATGCGTTGATTTTGTTTTTTGGGGTGTTGGTTAACTTGTGCATTGCTGAAAAAGTGAAAGCTTATTATGACTTCTGATCTGGACCCGAATTAAGCCCAAAGGCTGAAACTCAGCCCAGTGTAACACGCGAGAATGTACCAGTTCCGGAAATCTAGGAATAGGTGTCAGAAACAAAAATATCATGAATACTTGATTTCACATTAGTTCTATTATTTCAACATAGAAAATAATTGTAGATTTTACATTAGTTTTCTACTTTTCATGCATACGTCTCAAAAACAAGCCTTAACATTTTAAAAATAATTTTTATTGTCTCAAAGTTTATGTTCACAAAACATGCTTCGCAACACACAATTCGAAAAACCTAATACGCCAAATCTCGTATGCAGGCAGTTGCAACACTATAAAGAGGGCTATTCTCATGCCAGAGTGACCATTGGTTCAAGTATTTTCTTTTATATATGTTATAAAAATGTAAATAAAAGACTTAGTATATAAATAAATATATTAATTTGACTCGATTCGAATTATTGGAAATTTAATGCATCTTTCAAATATTGAATATTACTATATCATTGGATATATATGATCCATTTATATTTCTTCTTTTTAGAAAGATGATTTTTTGGGACATTTTATATTTCAATTTAATTAACTTATATTATATCATAATTTACTTATTTTTTTATTATCATAATATTGGTGTGAAGTATCTGCCAATTTTAATGATGATCAATTTTCATTAAAAAACTTGATTGATCATCTTTAATAGAATTTCTTTTTCCAATTACATTTTTTCTATCTATAATATCCAATCTCAAAATCTTGCTCAAGTGAACTGAGCTCATGACCACTCATATTAACAATTTTTTTGATAAAAAAGAACTTACCTGTATATATAATTTGACTAAATCCAAAATTTTAAAAAAGTCTTCAAGTAACTTCAAATAATTTAGTTAGGGGATATGAATTATAAGTGTAAGAATTCAATTCTTGTAGTACCTTCTTTTTTTATTCCTTCATCTTCTCTTCTCTTTCTTTTTCATAAGACTCTTTCATTGAACATTTTTCTAAAAAGAAATAACATTAATATTAGAATTTTGAAGATTATAATTTTTTTATATAAAATGAATTGAGTTTACACACAATAAATAAATAAAAATTTTAGAAGGGAGGATAAGAAACCATATACTTGTCCTTTCCTTTGTGTGTTAAAAAATTAGGAGGAGAAAAAAAAAGCATTTGTGGGTCCCATTTAGTTTTTTTAATAGCATGAAGCTGGATGGAAGGACATATGGGTATTTTTTTTGTTTTAATTTCTTTTTTTTAAAATATAACAAAAAAACAATTTATGCAAAAAAAAAAGTAAAAGTCTAGATATTTTAAATTAAATTATTTGTTTGTAAAAAGTTTTTTAATATGATTTATTTATTTTTTTCACTGTCTTCTGTTCATATAAAAAGGAGACAAAATTCTCTAATTATTTAATTTTTTTTATCTATTTAAACAATACGTTTTTTTATTTAATTTTATATCTCTTATTTCCTTATACTCTATTTTTTATGCGTGCTCCTTTCTCAAGCAATTAACAAGAGTATAATGAGGTCATGTTTGAACAAATTTCTCGATGATGAGCACTTGTATATATATAGGAATAAAATAAAATAAAATAAACTTCTCCTATGAATTAAAATCATTTTATACATAAATTAAAGTTTTTACAAATAAAGCATATATATAGGTTAATTTTAGTTTATACAAAAAAAGTTTATTTTGTTCTTTTTTTATTTTCTTAATTTTTTCATATGTATTTGTTGGTAAGTTTATTCGCATTCAGTTTCATGCACTAGCTTCTGATTCTGTAGTAGTCAGCACTCAGCTCCGTTGCATGCACAGGAAAACAACCCCTCCGGCCTCCAGCCAGATATTCAACCTGGATCTTCGCTTGTTCCTTTTTATAATAATATTTAATTAAGACTTTGAGATTCTACAACCTCTTCAGAATACTTTGTTCCTTCCTTTGTCTTTTTCAACCATATATTCCAAAAGTCGACACAACTCAGTCCATTAGACACCCCTCTTCCACCTGTATCATTTTAACCTAATCTCCCCCTTAATTATATAATATATTCATACATATCCCCTAATATTCTAATATTTACACTTATCCTTGTATATATAAGTTCTAAATTCTAATCAATCAACCTAGCTATATATACGTGTATATATGCCCCCCTAATCGCTTATTCTTACAATTTCATCTTAAATATTAATAATGAACACTCTCTCTGAAGCCTACAAAGCACACCCTCTCCACCTCAGTCACATTATTCCCTTAGACTTTTCTTCAGCCCTTAACTTACCTGATTCTCACGCATGGTCTCACTGTCAACTCAATGATGATGCGTCATCATCATCATCATCATCCATACCCATCATAGACCTCATGGATCCCAATGCTATGGACCTCATAGGCCATGCATGTGAGAAGTGGGGTGCTTTCCAATTGAAGAACCATGGCATACCCTTTGGTGTCATTGAAGATGTTGAAGAAGAGGCTAAAAGACTCTTTTCTCTTCCCACTGAACAGAAGTTGAAGGCTCTTCGATCTCCCGGTGGTGCCACTGGGTATGGCAGAGCAAGGATTTCACCGTTCTTTCCAAAGTTAATGTGGCACGAAGGATTCACCATCATTGGTTCTCCCTCTCACGATGCCAAAAAGATATGGCCTAATGATTATGCACGCTTTTGGTAAGTACAATTTTACAATCTCATGCTTCGCACACTTCCATGCAACGTGGACACTAATGCTATATGTTAACAAACACTTCTTTTGCTAGAAATTGATGAAGCCATTGCTTAAATATATTCGAGCTAGTTTTGGAAGAGAAAAATTTGAATTTTAAACTAAAGTATATGTTATTAAGTGCCTAGCTAAAACAATACATGAAAGGAAAACAAATATAGACTCGTCATATTGTCCTTAATTATATAAACTATACATGATTAAATTAAACTAATCGAACTACCACATGGTATACAATAAAGTTTCTTGTGAAACTAAGGTTTAGAAGTCGTTTTCCTGTAAAATCAAGTAGTTAGCAAAAGTCTTGAAAACTTCAACTCTAGAAGTAATAAACTGATCGTTGGAATATTGCATAAGCTAATAAAGACAAACTCTCAAATAAGTTAAATTTAGCCTGGCAGAGAATATACAGAACCTGTGTCTAGCAACATTACTATATTTGTTGCTATTCTCCTAACAAAATTAGTATCAATTTAAATAACCAAGATGAAAATAACATTTACAAAGAAAAATTGTGGATTTGAATTATAATAACATACTATTTCTGGTCTTTTTTATAATAAACAAAGTTAAAAAAAAGAATCGAGATAGTATTTTATTAAGTTTTGTCCTATTTAAATTCCATGTCATACATGTCACAAACAATTATATAATATTAATGTAGGAACTAATGAATTAATTGTGCAGTGATTTGATGGAGAATTATGAGAAGCAAATGAAGGTTCTAGCGGAGAGACTAACAGAGATGATATTCAACTTAATGGACATAAGTGAGGAAAAAAGAAAGTGGGTTGGTGCAAGCAACATAAGTGGAGCTATTCAGTTAAATTTCTACCCAAGTTGTCCCGAGCCAAATCGAGCCATGGGGTTAGCCCCTCACACCGACACTTCTCTCTTCACAATTCTTCACCAAAGTCAAATCACTGGTCTTCAAATCTTCAAGGAAGGAAAAGGGTGGGTTCCTGTGCACCCTCACCTTAATACCCTGGTCGTGCACACAGGCGATCTCTTGCACATCATTTCCAACGCAAGGTTTCGCTGTGCACTTCACCGCGTAACGGTGAATAGGACATGGGAACGTTACTCTGTTGCTTATTTCTATTCTCCACCGATGGATTATGTAGTTTCTCCTTTGGTTCACTCTGTTGCTCGTTTTCGTGATGTGACTGTGAAGGAGTATATTGCGATTAAGGCTAAGAATTTTGGAGAAGCATTGTCCTTTATTAGTACTTGAAACTATATATGTATCTTATTATTATGTTATATGTATTAATTCCTTAAATATTTATCTAGCTAGATACTTATTAATTTGCTTCTTTGTAAATTTCCCATTTCTTTTAGTTTTTAGGAAGTGGTAGATATATCAGAGTTAGGAAAATGACGTGGTTAAGGATTGGGAACAGTTTCACATTTTAGGTGCAAAGTTGATGTCTCGTTAACTTTAGACCAAGTTTCAGTTCTAGCACATTCAAAATTTTCTGACCTTCTAGGCCATAGTGGAAACCTTTGTTAAATAGGTGACTTCTTTAAAATGAATTTTAGTTTAAGTATCGCATGCTATTATTATAATTAAAAAGATTTTTTTCATTAAAGTTTTTAGTTTTTTTAAGGTAAACATTTTAGTTATGTCTAACCGATTAAGATAATTAAAACTATGTATTATAGTACTAATTAATTAAGTTAGTCTGACTAGCTTGTTTATATGATATAAATCTATTTTAAGATGGCCTTCGTGATAAGTTACTTAAAAACTTAGCAATAAGGTTTCTAAATAGAACATAAATTCTTCCTCTAATTAACTTACAGGCTTAACTTTTTTACGTAGGCTAACATGCTTAATATTTTAAAAGAAAAATATATATAAACATTATATAAAAAATTAATAGTAATATTAACAAAAAAATATTTATTTAAAGAAGTCATATTTTTAGACCCAAAAGTTCTTTTGAATAACATCAAGTTAGATATTTTAAATCAAATAGACTTTTGTTAAAGTTTTATCCTAATTTATTTTGCATCCTTGTTGAGTGACCACTAATTTATTTTGCATCCTTGTTGAGTGACCATTTCTTTGACTATGAGTGAAAATAGGTTAGGCCATACTAAGTTATGTTAGGTTTGAGTTTAACTTTGGTTTAAAATACATGTTTTATATTGAACCTATTTATTTATTATAGACCTTTTTTGAATTAAAGATATGAACTGACCTACAAGTCTTATGAAATTTTATTTTATGATAATTTTACACCAAAATAAAAGTTATGCTAAACTCTAACTTATTTATAAGATATAATCATATTTTTAAGATGTAATCTAATATTCATGATAACTAACTCTTGTTGTACGTAGTATTTTCATATTCTTTAACTTCGACTCTTCGAGATTAAGGGGAAAAAATACTGTGAAAGTTTATGGTCGATTAAAATGTAACTTTTAAATAAAATATGAATTTTATGAGAAAGCTATCTAATAAAGCACTGGTCGGTAATACAAAATTAACTTGTTGTTTCCACCAACGTGTTACTCAAGGGATCTAATAAAGCACTTGTCACTATCTATATTCTATATTTATATAAAATTTATTAAAGTAGGTTTTTCAAAGTTATCTATTGTTATATGGTGTGTGATGACCCATTTCAAGCCATCTAACTTGGGTATTTTTATCGAAATAATACTTTTTTAATAAAAAATTACGAATTTGAGGTTGTTTTGAAACATATTACAAATTTGGGTTTGGACGTGACCTATTTTGTCGTTAATCCGTCGCTAATTCCGTCGTTAACATGTTTTGCAATAATATTATTTTTTTAATATTTGCGACCACAATATTCAGTCGAAAAAGTGTTAGTGACTGAAATAGAGACCGATTTTTAAAAAATTGAAAATTTTTATTTTTTTATATTGTAAATAATTTTTTAATATAGAAAGCATTTAATATAAATTATTATATTAAAAATTAGTTATATAAAAAATCCAAAAAATATTAAACAAAATCATATAAAAATTTAGAAATTATATTAAATAAAATAATATAGAAAATATATTAAATAAAATAATATAAAATTAAAAAAATACTAAATAAAGGTCTAAATATACTTTAAAATTAGATAAAAATAACAATTAATAATATTAAATAACAATTTATAAAAGCAACTTTCGTTTTCGGATAATCATTATATTAATTCTTTTGCTTTAATAAATTGATTAAGCTAATTGTTAAAAAAAAACGTTGACTGTTAAGTAATGTGACGTGTCAGTGTATCACTGTAGCTAATAAATATTATTGGTAACTGGATATTTAAATTAAATAAAATTTATTTATTTTGTAATTATAAAAAAATAGCATTAAATATGTATATAAACTTCGAACAATCATAACTTTTGATAGAAATGTCCGATTGAGGTGTAGGGTATGTCAAAACGCTCGAAATTAAGAGAAGTAATTAAAAAATAAATAAAAAATAGCACTAAATTAACTAATTAAATAATTAAAAAGGTAGACATAAAGGAAATTTTTGGATGATTGAATACTATATCATAATTCTGAGGCACTTAAAGGCATTTTTTGGAAAAAAATAGTTGACCAAATCCCCTTTGGGTTTTTTCTTAGGGCTTCTCCTTTTGATTTCGAGCGTTTTGACACCAGTTTCGCCTCAATCGGATATTCCTGTCAAAAGTTATGACATTCTGAAGCTTATATAACCATCGATTCATGCATGTGTGACACGCGGCGCAACGTGGTGAAACACGCCCAAATTGGACGTGAGTCAAGGGGGTAACACGCCTAATCTGAGTGTGACTTCCTACCCCAGATTTATAATATGTTTCCAAACAATCCCAAATTCATAATTTTTTTATTAAAAAAATATTATTTGCGTTTTTTTCCCATCTAACTTGCTATGTCAAGTATTACTGTAACATGTAATGCGAGTGTTGACACGATGACATAGCTTCCTCAAAATCTTCCAAATTATTCAATTAACACAAACGTACGCCACGAAATGTCAAGGATTCATGACACTCTTGACTCAAGTCTAAAATTTCAATTGAAAACTTTTGATAACAGTGACCGATTAATACATGTCAAATATTCGAACATTACTTGTGTTATTTTAAATTTTACGTAGAAATTAATGTTTAGAGTTATGTATTTGTCTATTTGGATTTTTTATTATTATTATTACTAATATTATTATTGTTGCTAATTAAATTTATTATCTGTTATTTTATTTTTACGTCTTTGGCTGTCTCATAATATAGTTTAATGAATAATAGAATGTTATTTGTTCTTAACCCCAAAATACTCCCCCCCCCCCCCCCCCGGATTGCACTCGAAGAAAATAAGGTATAAAAGATTCCAGTGTCAGTAATTGATGATTTTACAATTAGAACAATTCAAATAAAATTCAATTAATTATTTCTAAAATTCTTCTAAAAACAAAAATAATAGAATACTTATATAAAATATAAAAATAATAAAATACGGATATAATATAAAGGTAAATTTAATTATATTTATTTGATTATAATATCAAGAACTTCAAACAAAATGGCCTGAGCATTGTATCAACTCTATATCTGTGCAACTTTCGGCGTTCAGTCAGCCTTCATGCATCTATTTTGGACTTACGGAGGCATGTAAAACACTTGTATTATTCGTATCTATGATAATAACTAGGAAGGTTCATGCATATTGTAAAACAAGACTCGGTCATTACCTTCATAAAGTTTTCTTATATAGTTCCACAAAGACGTTTACCGTATTCCGTATAAAGAATTGAAGAAGAAGAAGAAGATGTGTGTCAAAACAGTTAGTTCAACAGCCTTCCTGTGTGTCAGAGTAAGGATGGTTTTAAATTCACAACTAAAAGTATTTATTTAATAAACCCATCAAATTGTAAGTTTAATAATGAAATTTACTCAATTAAGTTTAAAAACATATTTTAATAAATTAAACTAAAATAATTATAAGCACTTTCATAAGCGTAAATAAGTTAATAGAATTTCTCTGGAAGCTCCCAAAATTTTTGCCTTTAATTAGTAATGGTTCATCTTTGACGTAGCAAAGCCTTCATATAATCTTTTAACTAATGATAACATAGGAATTTGCAGCAATCATGAATTTGATCTGATGACACTACAAATCAAAGAAAAATGAAGTTGGAAGAAAAATGTATTGATCAAACAACGCGGACTGCGTCAAGTAACAAGACAGTGGTATTTCCAATCAGTATACAACTGACCAATTTTAAGGAAAAATGGAGAAGTTTACAGGAATTCAATTTTAATTGTAAGACATTGTCAGTGATTAATGAATAGGCTGGTCGTTTATGCATTACATATTTTTTTATACAATAACAAATCTAATTAATAACCCTAGAATCTAGATTATGAGAAATTAATTATTTTTGCTCTACACATCTTAGCCAGCATTCGTTGATAAGGTTATAACTTCCAAATAAATTTATAAAAGCTCTTAAAAGTTCAACTAGAGCAAATATTCAAATAAAGATTTAATAACATATTAAATAAAAATACGACATTCATGTTAAAGTAATTTTTTTTATTAATTTAAAATTATTATTTATCAATTTTTAAAATTACAGCAATAAAAAAATTCAATCATTAGAAAAGAGTTGAATATCAATTGGAGAATTCTCTACCCTTACTGGGATCGTCTACAGTTACAGAGAAACCTGTACAAAAATTCGAACCATGAAGAATGTTTTATATTACTGTAAAATAAAACTGTAAATAGCAATGGATGAATGTGAATCGTCATAACTACAACTCATGGCATCAGCTTTTAAAATGCAGATTTTTTGAGCATGAACGCAAGCTCTCTGCTTCGACGCGATACAATAATTTGTGTCACTCAACCTCAAAGTTGTGTAATATCGGCAATTTTCAAATTTTCACTTGGAACTTTGACACCGAAACTTCTAATTCTTCGCACATTGGGCCTGGCCATTAAAAAACCTACGTCATGAGTTCCCAAAAGAGACGACCAAAAGAATGATATGATAGCAAATTAGCAACCTATTTATATGTACAATGAAAGGATAGTTAAGTTTATTTTAAACATTAGAGAGACAAAACATTACAAGATAGTTACGTTTATTTACCAAACACATTTTGTCCATATGATTTTTTAAACAAGCTAGATGCTATGCAAAACTACCAATCCAACAATACCATTATTAAATTAACTGATGCTTTATCAGATAGACACATAATTAGCACCCAAAACAGATAATCAAAAACCTTAATTCTGCACCATGGCACCACCTACGTGCCATCTGATGAACAGAAAAACTTACCTGAAAAGCTTTCAACAGAGCATAGCAGCGCTTCTGCTCACCGGTTGCTGCAGCATACCTATCCTTTAAATCATTACAAATTCTCTCTTCTTCTTGAAGTCCTACATGAACCCTTTCTAGCTTCTGCACGTTAGTGAAGCAGTTAAAACTATTTCTTATAGAAAGCACATTCAACGAACAAAGATAGACAGAAACAAGATTAAAAGAAAACTCACATTTATATCTACTAAAATGCTAAAGTCCACACCAAACAGAAAATATATAAGTATTTTTTTTTAATAAAATGTACAAGGATTTTTCCCCACAAAACTATCATGAAACTGAACATTGATACAACAGATTTATTATCTAAATCATAGTTATAGTAAGGATGTCACTATAACCAATGGCAATTAGTCAATGCAGAAAGGATTGAATGTGGCTTAACTCGGCACTGTATGCACTTTTAAAAAGTTGCTTATGGAAGATATAGTTAAATACATAAATAGTGTTTTATTGTAATTTTGGTAAAACTATTTATATGCCTTCTGTGTTAGGAAAATATAGGCCCCCAAGTTGTTTGTAAAAGCTTCTGCTGACATTTTTTAAAAGCTACTTGTGCCTTGTGTTCTTTAAATACAATGCCATGATAAAAAAATTCAAATAGGATAAAAAAAACATGTGTGATGGTTCAAACAAACAATTAATCCCCAATCAGATGTTTAATGTTCTTAGAATTCTTCAGTTAAAATCAACACAACAAATGGAAGAGCTGAAGTTAGCTCGTCTTCCAAATTTCTCATTTATGCAAGCTAGAAAAAAGCATTACCTGTTGACTTCCCTTGACAATTCCTTCCATGGAATGAACAAGTTTTATGCGTCCATCAGTGCTACTAAAGGCCTCTTGAAACTGCAAATAAGTGAAAAGAAACACAACAGCTAAAACTGTTTAGATAACATTAAAGAAAACACAGATTTCCCATATAAACAATGAAACGCTAGGTCAAACAGTTTTTATTATCCACTGGATGGCAGCAGGCACTCACTACCTTCAATAAACCTGCCCCTACCATTTATGAATTGAGGACAACCTTAACCTACCCTCAACAAACCCGGTTAAATTGGGTTTCTTCTCATCAAATAAGGACAGGGCAGGCACCCATGATTTTTTTGGCCATGTCACCACTCTAAGACTTTGAGGTCAAGAAAAACCTCAGACCAGAATATTCTGTAGAATCTCATTGACATTGATAAGAGGTGATAAAATCATCTGTGCCTTTCCAATAGCTTAAACTATTAGTCATTCAGGAAAGTTAGTTAACAGTGAGGAGAGGCCGACCCAAAAACTGCTATAGTGGGATAGCAGATAGCCGCTATGGCTAAATTTTAGATACAAGTTTTATATATATATATATATATATATATATATATATATATATATATATATATATATATATATATATATATATATATATCAAGCTAAACTATAAAAAATACTCCATATTAGAGACATTCATATGCGGGTAATAGAGAACAGAGATGAAATCATTAAAGATCTGTGAGAGAGCATTTACTACAACAAAATGAAAGGGCAGAACAATGTTTAGACTCAAGTTTCAACATAAAAGGTTTCAGTTAAAAGAAATAGGAAGTTGCAATGATACAAAATGCAAAAGGTCTACAAATGAATCTGCAGGGAACAAGAAATACCAAGTTGCTGAAAATGAATTACCAAAGAGAATTTCAGTTTAAGAAAACCCAAAAGATAAATTAAAAACCAAGACATAACATTTGATCAGCATGAGTGCCAAGCATATATACAAGCAGAAGAATCATATCATATAGGTGCAAAGATTACATAGTTTACTTTAAAAAGAAAATACAAAAATAAGAAAACCAAACAAAATGCTAAGGAAAAATTTACAGCATGTTTCCAATTCTCCTGTGAATACCTGGGAAATAATTGAATTCAATAAAGATGTTTCCTTTAGCATCAATTCTTTTATTTCCAAGAGAGTATTGTAGGTAGCATAGTATTTACGAGTTTGTCGATGTTTTCCCTGTACATAGGCAAAACCAAAGACATGCATAACAATTAGAAGTTAAGTGAGAACTAGCATGACTATGATTTGATAAACCAAAAAAAAATTAGCCTCCTGCTAACTTAACTTTTCCTCTTTTCTTAATAATAAACTCTTTTTCATCAAAACAATTCATGAACCTGGATTTGTGCATACAGTTCTGAGAGCCGGCGTTCGTACCTTCACACACAAATTAAGAAACATCCAGTAAATACAATATTTAAGACTGACAACTAGGTCCCACATTCTTATCGAACTAACCCTATCGTACATACATGACATTCTTTTCCTCTCTTCCATGCACCAAATGGTCCAAATCTACCGTTATTTTTTATGAACTTTTTCATATTACATATTCTACTTCATCTCATAAAAAGAAGATACATTTCTAGCAGGGAGATAATTCCCACATGAATTAGTATATTTTAGAGACTGGTAGGCTTATGTAAAAGTAATTGATAAGAAAACTTCCTACCCAATAAGAATGGAATAGAAGATTAAACAGGGATGTGGTATCTTTCTACCAAATTTCCTATCCAATTTAAGCCTTATCAGTCTCTCCCTGTGCTGTAATCAAACCCTCCCCAAATGTTTAGGATTTTTTGGTTGTTGTGAAAATTAAGAACATATTATTAAACGTAAAAAACAATTCTATTGAGTTCTTATTTTCCCTACCTCAAGTTGAAGGTGAGTTCAAAATTGCACAAAATTGAAACTCAAGTAATGCACGTGTTTCAAAGAGCTTTAAAAAGTACAAGGGCATTGGAAAACATGTGCAAATGAAATTTGAAATAATATATCCTGGATTAGTTTAGTTGCACATAATTAGAACTAGGTAAGAACATATTCAACTTCATCCGGCAAAGGGTTTTAAAGAGTATAATGAAAATTATGTACAAGTGAAAGTGAAAGAAACAAGCATACTGGATGATTTCTGATTGGCATGGTAGGTTATCAATCTGTCGTCTTAATGCCACAATTTCCCTCAGTCTAGCAGCAAGTTCCTAACACAAAGGGAAAAGGAACGAGGTTTATATTAATTGAAAGTTGAAACAATGAAACAAGCAACAATCAAGAACTAGTCAAAGGAAGTATATGGTTTTAAATAGCAGTTTCCAAATGCAATTGCAGCAGCAGTATTTCAGTTTGGGAGTTTGTTTTGCAACTATATCCTGACTGCAATTGCAATCACATTAGCCCACATGTTCCACAATTTCAGTAATTGCAGTGCAACCACAACAACAATTTAAAACCATCAAGTGCCACAACATGAGAGTAAAAGGAGTATTAAACAAGTCCACTTATTAAAACTGGCTTACCTTTTTCATCAAATTGACTTTTTCAATTAATTCACTAAAAGAATGATGTAGTTCATCAGGAAGGTTCTCCTTGTCACTGTCATTTGTTATTTTCCTCTCTAATTCACTGATATCATCTTGAAGTTCTGAGTGTTTAGTATCACGATTGGACTGAAAGTAGTTTTCCTGCTTTTCAAGATCCTGAACCAAGAGTGAATAACATAAGCAAAATATAATATTATAGTATTTTAGAGTAATTGTTAAGTAAAAATTAGTAAAATTCCCTGCACTGCACTGCAGGTTTGAAAATTTGAGTATATAAAGAAACAATTCACCTTCAAAGATGTCAGTAAAGAAACCAACTTCTGTACTGCAGAATCAGCACCCTCCTTATTGATTCTCTCTTGCAGAATACATAATTGCTTCACAACATTCATCTTCTGCTGATTCTTTAGACAAAAAATAAGAAGAAAACTCAACAGCAAAGCCAAATAAATCTATACAGAACATAGATGTAAATGTTGCTAAGATAGCACTTAGAAACAATTATCCAACTTCTGTTAATTAACTGAATAGACAGGAGAAGTACAAAACTAACAATCAAAGAAGATTACAAAATGGGAAAATGGAGTATGAAGGCATATTATCATAAAAAAAGGAGCCAGCTTCATATCTAACATCTTCTCCATCTCACCAACCAGTTCATCCAAGTTGCCACTCAATGCATCAATCGAAGTTCTACACTCATCCACTTCAATGGTATTTTCAGCATGACAAACCTATACAAAAAATCAGCACTGCATTAAACAAGTAATAATAACACAAGGCAAATGTGAAGAAAGGTTGCTAAAGGCATTTTTGTTTTTTAGTTTTTAAAAAGACATTTCTAAAAACTGATTTTTAGAAAATACAAGTGACGAAGAAAATAGAACTATTTCTATGCACTGTCAACCAATCAGAAATCATCCTTCATATGATTTTTAAATTAGCTATTGTAAAATCAATAAACTTAGGATACATGGTGTACATTGGGGTTTGTGATTAGATGACATTGTAAATTTTGTCTATCGGTATACTATTTACTAGAAATTAAGTAACTTTAAAAGCAGTTTTCAAAAACAGAAACAAACATGCCCTAAATAATCAAAATAGCTGAAAGCATACTCGAAGTTTCCATTTCATTTTCATCAAACAGGCACATCACCGATCCTTTCATTTTATCAGAATCAAAAGCTTCGATCACTATTAGCAACAGTCCAATACCTCGTCCACGCGATGTTCTCGATTATGCCGAAGGTGTGACGTAAGCCACCGAATTACAGGAAACAGAGCCTCGATATCGAGATCTTGAACGTGAGATGTTCGAAGAGAGTACGGGCATCCAATTAATCCCAACGATTCCTCGATGCTCCGCGCGTTGTCGTCGTCTCTGCGAGGTGAATTATGGGGATTGAGCGCAGAAGAAAACACTAACTAAATTGGCTGAAAGGAAGGGAGAAAGAGATACTTGCGTTATGGCGGCGATGCACCAGGAGAGGCCGGCATCGATTTTCTGAGACGGCGGCGCGTCGGAATTTGTTGCGTCGACGTACCCGGCCGCGTAGAGGAGATCCAGAATCTGCTCGGCACTGCTTGAGTTTGAGTCTCTGTGCTCCATGCTATGCTCTCTAAACTTTCTTCGTTCAGAACAAGGGCACGCTGCCCCAGGCCAGTTGGGTTTATTGTTTACATATGGTTTGGAAGATTTTTACAATTTGGCTAAATTATTAATTTTTCCCTATCTTTGACAAAGTTAAAAAATTTACTTTAAATAGAAAAGATTAAAAATGGAATTTATTAAATGTTAAAAAAAATGAATAAATATAAAAAGTTAGAAGTCAACATTTTAAAAAAACTCTAGAAGTTACTATAAAAAGTTTGTTTACTAAATAGTCAAACAAGTTTTTCAACTAATAAAAAAAAGTTAAAAACTAATTAAAATGTTTGTCAAATATACTATTTGTCATTTGAATTTATTTTAGGTTGTAATTTGGTATATTTAGTGCACATCTTGAAACATGATGGATTGTTTGGCATCAAAATCGGAATTGGATTGTGACGATAGAGTCCCCAATGTATCTAAGGGTGTTGATAGGAATGCACGTTATCGTAATGGTGAATGTCATTCACATAAGGAGAAACTGATGTGAAGGAAAAGCAGTTGCATGTTATCGTAATGGTGGGGGATCTAGGCACGACGACACATTGACTTTTTTGGATTTTGAGGAATTGTTCTATTCTTTGATTTGCATTCTTTTTTGGGTAAATACCCAATTTCATACTTGAAAATGTAATTCACTACATATGAGTTCCAAAAAGATGAAAAGTTATTTTTTGTCTTTAAATATGTGAAAATGGTGACATACTAATCATGTCGTTACTTTGGACCGTTTGGTTTAACTTTCCTATTGATGTGACAAGTGAGGATTCATATTTCATGAGAGAAAATTACCAAATGGGATGTTGACTCGGCAAGATCAATTTGTCATGGAAATATCAATGAACTATTTTTTCATTTTTTGCGAATTGTAATAAAATCCGATTTGCCAATGTCAACATGTGAAATCACATCAGGGGCGGTGGATATACTTCCTAAATTTATGCAACTCGCCAAAGTATTGTGAAGGCGCTTGTTGCGTTCTACAAGAAGTACGTTGATGAACAAAGCAAGAAGGAGATCAAGGACATTCTCGTGAGGTGCAATCGCACTTTGCTCGTTGTGGATTCTAGGCGTTGCGAGACCAAGAAATTCGATGGACATGGCGTACGTGCTAGGTTCCAAAAGTCTTATCGTTGAGGGAGGAAGGTGTTTTTGTTTTGAGTTTGGTTCATGTGTTTATGCTATGAAAAAAAAAGAACTTTTGTTGGTGTTTTTGGTAGTTTTATAATTTTAGTTGTTTTTTTAATTGTCTGGTGATAGATTGGTATTTTGATTCAACTTTTTTGTTTAGGTACAATAAAGTCATGGAATTATTATTATAAAACTAGTGGAGACTTGAGAGAATGAATTGGAATCATGCTATTTGATGTTTAAATTACAGTAAAATCTAATCCATTTATTTCATAGGGTTTTTCTTTTTGTTTAACTGAAAATACGTAGTTAAACTTTTATTAAAATTGTATCATTTTATCTTTCTTTCCCAAGTCTTCATTCTTTGTCAAATTCTCAAATTTCTCCATAAAGGAACAAATTTCTTTATTGATAGCAAGATCCAAAGGGGTCTTTGATGCCTTTGTGTCTTGGCACCAAAGTTTATCCCTTTCTTGACCATGTACTTGACGAGTTCCATATGGGAACCTAGAACAACATAGTGTAATGGAGTTATGCCTTTTGGTAGAGGCTTCGATAGATGTGTCCTAGCTAAAAGTAGTGCATGAACAAATTAAATTAATTAACTTATGGAGTAACAAAAGAAGAGGGAAAAAAGAGAAAATGAGAAGGATATATAGTGTTCTGAGATGCTTAATTTTAATTCAAAATTTGTACGTCAATATGTTAAATGGAGGTTTTATATTTTTTAGATAATCTATAGTCCCTAATAAATATCATATCTGCAGGTATGATGAGTTTGGTGGATGCTATATATATATATATATATATATATATTAATTGAAATCCAATATTTCAAGTCACAATCAACAACAATTACCATGGCACTCTATTAAATATAGTAACAACTACAACACAAGCAAGTCCAGTGCGTGGCATAATATACAAAGTATATATAGTAATAGAAAGAATTAATAAAGTACCAGAAAGGTTGGTTTCCTTGGGGCCACATGAGGTTAGTGAAGGCCTCAGCTGAAGCTGTGAGAGGAACATCATCAATCCTAAAGCTTTCACAGAAGGGAATGGTGGAGTTCTTGCCAATGTAGCCCCTATAAGACTTTTGACATATGTGTTGCTACTTTGTTTCTTCAGGCAAATCAAACAATTCTTTCATACCATTGAACATCTCTTCACGTAAACCCTTGGGGATGATCTCATCACACATCAAGAGGAACCAACCATGACTCTCACATGCTTCTCTCACTCTCTTGCTCATCTCTTTCCATTCCTCACACCATTCTTCTAATGCCACCCCACCTTTGCAAAAATCTAAACAAGGGATCGTACCATTATCTCACTCTCACTTTCCATGTATTAATTCCTTCTCTCACTCGATCCAGCTGTGGATATTGTTCTTACAGAAAGTGGAGGTATATATAGAGTTGGTCATACAACAGTACTAGTCTTGCTAGCTCTAAGGAAATGAAAGGAAGACAAAAGTAAAATATATTATGTAACGTTGGGACGGAGCCCCACATATAAATGTCAAAACTAGCTGCTATGTTTAAACATTTATTTGATTAGTGGACAACATTTTGTTAAAATAATGATACAAATATTTAGAACTTTCTATAATGTTTTAGTGTAGTAAGTATGTACCATGATGATTCTAGATTACATGTACTAGAATAATCTAATGTTTCTAGAAGTGATAGCTATAGAATAAACTAAATATTAAATATTCCTAAACTGCCTCACTATAGGCGGTGCAGGAACTCTATAAATATGCAAACAACATATTGTAGTAAGCTACTTAAAAGCAATACAATTGTACTACTATTGTTCAAAACTCCTCTGCTGCTCTCCTATATCTATATTCCACTACCTATTTGCTACACGGCCATTACACTTTTTTCTACGGAACACATTTACTAATTTTTCTAACTAAACACACATCTAACACAAATCAACATCTAACATCTTTCTACTCCTCTAAAATACTATCACATTTGTAACCTCCTTGTAAAAGAAATTTTGAATCTTGTTTCTTAAGATGTTTTATTTCATGTTTGCGTGATTCCCATTTTTGTATATATGTATATCGACTGCAAAAAATGAATCTTAATTGCACAAAAAGTTATGTATACTATAGTATGAAAAGTGATACCTGATTATAATATAGCAAGGTTAATTTCATAACCAACTTAAAAGACCAAAAGATGTGGAAATACTTGAGGTTCAGCAGGGAGTCGCCTTTATTATGGTAGTAAAAACAAAATATGAAAGTGGTATATAAATTAAAAAATGGTAAAAGTCATGTATAACAAACACTATTCAATATAGGAGGGTGCTATTGGTATTGGGTGTGCTTGCGGGAGAAGGTTTGCATTAAAGATGAGAGAGGCGTTGTACATATAAAACATGTGTATATGCTTTGCCAATGTACAACTCATACCAGATATGAGCAAGTTGAAGTCAAAATTAGTTCCATCGTTCTTCTAACTTGTCTTTGATTAGCCACTGACTCACAAACTATGCTAAGTCTACCCATTAAGGTGTAATTAGTAAAACTTGATAATAAAAAAATAGTAGTATTAGAGAGACTAAAATTAATTATTTCTGAAATATTTTGACTCTTGAGAATGTGACATGCATATATTTGTAGATTACATATATTATTCCTTTTTCCAATGTTGAGAAAGATCACGTATATTCGAGTGCCAAATCTGAAAAATTCTGTCCGTACATCATCTTATTTTATTTCTTCTCTCTTGTTTCCTATTCGATTGAAGCAAGGCATTATTTGTCCTTGTTTAGTCGTCAAAACTCCAAACTTAAAACATGTAGAATCCGATCGAAAATGAAAATTCAGGTTCCGTGTAGATCAAAGGAGGAATACTAATTGTACATAACTGCAAATTGGTGTCACATATGGAAATGTGTAGAATTGGTTTAACTAATATATATGCTTTTGTTTATCTTTCTCAGCCTCTTTTCCATTTGAATGAAGTGATCATGGTTAATTTATTCGCCTAAGACAATTACTAAGTTAGAAAAGATAGAGATTGAGAAGGAAACAAACTGACATTGATGCAATGGCTGTCTGGTTGCGAAAACGACAATAGGTTGAACACGGATCATACAATTTAAGCATTTTGTTTGTTATGTTTTTTCCTTGTCCTCCAGGGAGGTCACAACAAAGGCATGTTTTTCCTGTAGTGTTCAAAAATAACACCACCATATGCTTTTTGTAGTGAGAATATGTCTGTTTTCTCTTTCCCTAGTGGCTTTTGCTATTTGATAAATATGATAAAATGCACTAGAGATTCTACTAAAGTTGAAAACTCCTATTATGGGGACTAGAGGTTTATACATCACATCCTTTAGCTGTCATCACTTCCTGTATATAATTCAGAAAGGTTGGTATTTACAAATTAAGTTGTAGTATCTGTTGGGTGAGGTTGACGAAGCTCTTACCCTATAGGGATAGCAGAAAGAAAATTAATACTAAAAGACAAGAGTTGGGTACATAGATTCCAAAATTCAATATTACTCCCTTGATAATTTATATGATGTTTAAGGTTTTGAAATAAATATTAAAAAATAAAATTCATTTGTTGAATTTCATAAAAAATATTAAATAACTTTCAAATATTCTTTAATTAATTAATGACTCATTTATTGTTCTTATATATTATTGTCCCTAAATATTGATTAAGGGTAGTTTTTAAAAAAATTAATGTAAACTGAAATATATTTTAGAATAATTTTTTTCTCTTTAAAATATTATATAGTCTAGAACCGTGGCAGTACCAAGGAGATTTAATAACTTTAGCTTATCATATTAGGGGAAACAAAATGGTTGTTGCTAACATTGTGTGCCGATCGTTTAAAGAAACCATAGCGTATTTATCATCAAATTAATGTTGAAATTTGGCCACTAAGTAAATGGTGGGTTGATAATGTTGGTATTGGTAAGTTAGTTGTTGATGATTTGTACGTATTTGAAACCGACAGCTAGCCCCTTATATAGCAGTTCAAGTTTTTTGGGACACGTTGTTAATTACCCTCCAATTCCTTATTAGCGACAAAGATGTGAAATTTGGGTGTCTAGATTATAGTAAGGTCTCTTGCCACGAGTGGAAACTTCAAAGGCCCTGAATTAAATACCAGGCCTTCATTAGGATTAAAAACAAATTTGAGGTTTAGTTTAACACACTTCTATTTTCTATTGTAGTTATACAAATAAATATAGAACTTTTTTTGTTAAAGTGCAAATCTTTTTCGGTCATATAATTTGCGCTTTAATAATGATCGTCGAATTAATTAATTCGGGATGAATCTGTTTAAAAAAATTAACATTTATTTCATCTCATTTTAGGACTTAAGACTCTGGAAATGTAAAGCAAACTCCATTAAATAAGTTATCTCGAAAGAGGCCATCCGATAATTTTGCAATTACTTTGTAGCATTTATTTGAGTACAAAAAGTGTAAAGATTAAAAAAGAACCTAATGTTCCAAGTATGCGGGAATCTTTTTTGAAATTGATTTGGAATAATGTCAAAGTGTGTTCAATTTTAGTATTTGACTTATATACACATTTTTATCTTGATAGAATTGTTATCATATTTTACTTTTTATTTTGTAATGCTCTATTTAATTAAGGATTGATGCTATATCAACAACTATTATTTAATATGATTAGTTTTTCTATCATTATACGTATTGCATAAATATTAGAATGGTATTGAAGATGACAACTTCACAAGATGTACTTGCAACTTAATTAAAATTATCTTAATTTCTTTTTATCTAAAAATATTAAAATGAAAACTAAATAAAATAAGAATAATATGCAAGTAACTAGAGGGACACAAATAAACATGTATAATACAAACGGAGAGTTTTGTTAATGAAAAAGTCGGTATCTAATTATTCTGCATTACATAAAAGGAGTTCTATCTATAGCAATGTCTTGTATATTTTGCCTTGCTCCTGTACTTATTTATAAACAGCTTGTACCATACATAAAGAGCTTTCAACGACCTGCAAACACTTCAAGAGAATTTTCTTTGAGATTTGAAAGGAAGTAAGAGATGTACTCTCCATATTTGAATGGATGATAACGAAGGGGATGAATTTTCTCATCCACCAACTCAAGGGGCACCTCAATGTCCATCTCTTCCTTTGGCATTGCAAAAAGACCAAATGAATATCTCTCTTTGTTTCCACTCATGACCACTCTGTGTGTAGCCGCATGAAGCCTCCCATTGCTCCACGCCTATTGATTTATGCAACATAATTAGAATTATTTAATAAATATTTTACAAGAATTTTTACTTTCAATTCATTATAATTAAGTGTAGTAATTATTTTACATATACCTTTAGTATATCACCAACAATGACCACAAAGCCATTTTGGGGTATCTTCAATTCAATCCAATTGCCTGTTTTGGATAATACTTGGAGCCCTTGGACTTCATTTTGGCACAACATGGTTAAGGCATTTTTGTCAGTGTGAGACAACAGGGCAGTCTTGGAGTCATTATTATTTTCTGGAACTTTGTACTTTATCAATCGTGAATTGCTAGAGCTCTTCATCTTTTCAACATCTGAAACGTAATGTTGTTGAATGCCATAACCCTCCACTATCATTTTCAATACGAGGGAACTTAATTCTAGCATCTTTAAGCTCATGATCTTCAGTGTCTCACTGCATGTCATTTACAAAGAAAATAATTCAAAGGAGAACCAAAGAAAAATACATGTACTTAGTTAATTAATAGTAGTTATTTTTCTCTACCATAATTTTTTAAATTCATTCAAATTCAAGGTATTGATTTAAAAAGGACTGCATTAAAGAGATTCAAAATAAGTCATAATTCACAGATTTCGTGATTCATATCAATTAAGAGAAGTACTAAAATCAAGGCTAGAGTCTTCCTCTAAAAGCATGTTTCCTCTAAAATTGCTTAATTATATAACAATTCACAACTTTTGACGTTGCCTCTTTTAAACTTTATTATATTCTAACATCTTCCGGAAAAGAAGAATCTGTTACACTTACTATCGACATGAAACTGATTCTTAATTCTTCAATATACCGATCTTCCGGCGAGGATGCCACATTGAATTTTAACCCTTTAAACATTACTACTTTCCATTGTGTCGTTGCTTTCATGAATTATAAAATATTTATTGGTTAAACATATCATTATTTTATTATGAACACCGACAAGCAATAAATATTAAATAACCAATAATGAATAAGAAAATTAAATGCATCTGTTATTCTTCAACAAGGGGAAAGTTACTCTATTTTTTTTTTCGGCTGTAGAGTTAAGTTCTAGAAAATGGCTGTATACATGTTCAATTTTAATTTAGAATTTGATTTCAATATATTTATTTGTTATTCTTAAACTGAAATGGAGATAGTCAAAAGCCCCTAATAAATATGATATCCGATCCGCAGGTATGATGAGTTTGGTGGCTGCCAATAATGCCATACATACTGTAATTGAAATCCAGGATTTCAAATCACAACCAACCACAATACCATGGCCAATTAATCTATTAAATAGCATGTTCATATTATTTAGAGAGTAACAAACACAAGCTAGTATACCAAGCCACTTATACAAAAAGTATTAAGTAGTAATAGAAAGAAAGAAATAATAAGTACCAGAAAGGTGGGTTTCCTTGAGGCCACATGAGGTAAGTGAAGGCCTCAGCCGAAGCAGAGAGAGGAACATCATCGATTCCAAAGGTTTCACTGAGGGGAATGACAGGGCACTTGCCATTGTAGCTGCTATAAGGCTTTGGACTAATGTGCTTCATCTTTGTTTCTTCAGGCAAATCAAACAATGCTTCCATGTTACTGAAAAACTGTTCACGTACACCCTTGGGAATTATCTCATGATCACAAACCAAGAGGAAGCAACCGTTACTCTCACATGCTTCTCTCACTTTCTTGCTCATTTCTTTCCACTCCTCACTCCCTTCTTCTAAAGCCTTGCCAAAATCAAAACATGGAATCATCATAATCTCACTCTCACTCTTCATTTTCCTCTTCTCTCTAGCCGTGGATTGTTCTTACACCAATTTCCTCTATATATAGCGAGTTTTGGTCATACAACAGCCTAGAAGGAAAAGAAAGGAAAACAAAAATAAATAAATATAAGTTTAAATATGTTTAAGGTTGTTGATAAATGTATGAATTTTGTTATGAGTTATTACTAATTTTTTTTGTTATTTTAAGATCTTGCATATTAAAATATTTATTTTGAGTCTATGTCATCAGTTAAGTAATGACATGACATCATCATAATTATTGATAATATTACAAAAATCAATTTATAAGGTGATCGTTATTAGTTGATGATAGTGTGAATTCAAAATTAAAGTTTCAATATATATATCAAGTACCCAAAATAATAACAAAAATGATTAGAGACCCATAATAAAATTTAATCATTTATTAAGAATCTTAAACATATTTAAACAATAAATATATTTATTAATACAGTAGAAAATGAAAGCCATATATTATGAAAAATAATATTGAGATGGAGCCCCCATATAAATGTGAAAACAAGTTGTTTGTAGCTTCACTTATCAAAGAAAACTTGATTTGAGGAAATTTTATTTCATGTTTACGTAAGTGAATTTATTTTTGTTTATGTACATCGACCACCGCAAAAAGAAATATTTAAAATGAATCTTAGACATTATTAAAGAATATTATAGTATGAAAAGTGATATAAAAAGATGGTGAAAGTAATGTATAACAAACACTATTCTATTAGGAAGCTGCTTGCTCTAAAAGATTGCATTAAAGATGAGAGAGGCGTTGCACATCTGTAGTCCCTTTTTGAGTTAGAAATGGATTATGTATTTATACATTGTCAATGTACAGCTGATACCAGATATATAAGAACAAGCTGAAGTCAAAATTAGTTGCATCGTTCTTCTAACTTGTCTTTGATTTTTTGCATTTGATATCCGGCAATTAATTAAATTTCTTTAGACGAAAAACTAAATGAATCTTACATGTATACAGTCTTGGATTTTATATGCATTTGATTTCTGGCAATTAATTGAATACTAATGGAACAAATTTAAAAAAAAAACTAATTCTTTTAGAATATTGACATGAAGCATGTAGAGAATTTTATTATATGTCAACAGTCATGAAAAATAATGTCATATTATGCATATTACTGAAAGAAACCACCAAACAAACAACTGAATTAATTAATTAATATGAGATTAATTATTTTAGCTTAATTAAAAGTTTCAAATTTGACTCATAAATATATTGTTGTATTAAATATTCAGGAAGAAAATTTTGTCATTTCTATTCAACTCAAACAAGAGTATCTCTAATATAAAATATATATTATCCATAAAAAAAAGATTAATGAATGAAAATTCTATATTTTTCCCTTTCAAATATCATTTAAGGTTTTTATAACCAAGAATTGCAATAAACTTTTTGTTTCTTGTCATAGTGTCCTTTAGCAAGTAATTAGATGTCAAGTGAACCCCTAGTGAGTTAGTGGTAAAGGATTTGGGTAGTTCGCAAATTCTTAGGTCATTGCACACACACAAAAATAATGATTAGACAAAAGGAGTGGGTTTGTTTAATTTTTTTTAAATGATTTTAAAAGAATTATTTGTTAAAAAAATATTTTTTAAGAAGCAGATAGAATTTTCTTTTTAAAAATAAAAAAAAATCATTTTAAGTGAAAAGATAAAAAAAATAAACACAGAGAAAAACAAAAAGTTAATTATTTTATTAAAAAGATATTTAAAAAAATACTTTAAACAAACTAAGATTTGAAACGATTACTCTCTGATAATTAATTCACTTTCATGATATAATGGTATAACTGACAAAAGGTAATGATATTTTTAATTTGAAAATAATAAATAAAAGAAAACGGAAATTTTAAAAAAATCAAAACCCTTGAAAATGAAAATGAATGGAGGGAGCATATGGTATTAGTGTGGGTCCACTAATCTTGCATTCAATGCGTTTTATTTTTGGATAACGATTTCCAGCACTTAAAAGTAACTGCAATGCTCTCACTCTTCAACAATAATCTTAAATTCATAATTTAGTCTTTAGATTAAGAGGTTAACAGCTCTATTTTATTTTATAATAAAAATGAGTTCTTATAGAATAATTTTTAAGTTGTATATAATATATTTTTCTTCTTTATTTAAAATTTTAAAATGAGATTTATCACTAAAAATTAAAGAGAAATTTGAAAAGATATTCGTTCTTATTTGATACTATAAAATTTATTAAGGAGTGATCATCTTAATTTGAAATCTATCATTAAAGATATTCTAATAATTTATCAAGATAAATTTATCTTATCGTAATCAAATTTAACTAAAATATATAATTTTACACTAATTAAAAATATTAGATAAATTTATTTAACTTTTTTTATTTCGTATACAAAGAATTATATTCCCTAAATTACTCTTAACTATTAAAATAGTTTATTTATATTTTAAATAATTAAATAAAAAATAAAAGTATAAAGATAAAATCTTATATCTAATATATATGTGTATAAAAAAATTTATCAGCCAAAAATGAAATACATACATATATATATATATATATATATATATTTCTTTTAGATGTTTTTTAGTAGTCTTTTATTAAAATTATGATTAAAAAAATGAAATATATCAAATATTATATATTATTCAAATAATTTATTAAACAATTGATTTTGCTATATAACTTTTGTTAAAACACACACAATTATGTACAATGTGCACTACTTCTTGTAAGAAAAAAAAATGTATAAAATGGGCTCAAGTTTTCCTCTAGTTTCATTTTAAGTGAAAATTGTTTCTCAAAGTCTCACTTATATATTCTATTTAAATATTATTTATATTATTATTTTCAAAAATTAACTCAGAATAAAGAGAATTACTTCTTATTTATATATTTTATTTTAATATTATTTTTAATCAAAACTTATTTTTCAATAATTTCTCATGTCTCTACTCATCTCTATCTCTCTCATCGTCTCTTCTTTATTTCTCTTAAACACCTTTATTTCTCATTTATTTTATTTTCATCTACTTTATTTCTCACTTATCTTCACTCCTATCTTTTATATTAATCTACTTGTTTAATTAAACAGAGCATTGATTCATGTCACCATGTTTGTTAGCCAGTACTGATGGTGGGACTCTAAAACAAGTCGGCAAAGTCACATGCTACAAGAAAACAACGGGTAATTGACACAATTAACTAGTTTAGTACATATCGCTACATTCAGTTGTTGACAAGTCATCATCAATGAGAGAATAAAATTAAAATTCTGAAACACTTTTTGACTTTGGAGAATGGAACATGCATGTGGAGATTACATTAATTATCATTCCTTTCCAATGTTGAGGAAAAGATCACGTAAATTTGAGTGCCAAATCCGAAATTCTTTTCATATATACTTCATTTTATTTTTATTTCTTCTCCGCATCTGTTTCTTATTCCATTGAAGCAAGGCCTTTTTGTCCTTGTTTAGCTGTCCAAATTCCAAACTTAAACATTTAAAATCTGATCGAATATGAAAAATCAAATCTTATATGACTGCAAATTTGGAAATGTGTAGCACCGTTTAACTGATTTGTTTTAGTTTACCTTTCTGTATCTCTTTCCCATTTTAGTGAATGCTCTTCAGTTGTCCCAAGAAAATTAGTAGTGAGTTAGAAGAGATAAAGATAGAGATTGAGAAGTTAAAAAAACAAACATTGATGCACTGGGTGTCTGCCGTCTGGTTGCAAAAAGGGCTTTAGGTTGCACTGGGGTCACACAATTTAAGCATTTGTTTGTTATTTTTCTGCTTTGTCCTCTGAGAGGTCACAACAAAGGCTTGCATTTCCTGTAATGTTCCAAAATTACACAACCATATGCTCTTTGTAGTGAGAATATGTCTCTTTCTCTTTCCCTGGTGACTTTTGTCGTTTGATAAATATGATAAATGCTTGAGAGATTCTACCAAGTTGGAGACTCCTAATATGGGGACCAAGGTTTATACATCACATCCTTTTGCTGTCATCACTTCCTGTTTATAATTAGAAGGTTGGCATTTCATAAGAAAATAAATAAAAGACAAGAGTTGGACATATATATTTCAATTTGGAGAGATGATAGAATAACTTAATTGGAAAATATAGTTGAGCATATTCGGTGATATAAAATGGGTGTGTGCTAACATTGTAACACCCCTAGCTATTGAGTCTTGATGGCTCACTCTATCGTACTTTATATAGTGATGTTTTACTTAATTTTTTTGTTAGTCAAAATCTTTCATCAATGACTATTTCCACAAACTAACACGAAATTTTTTAGCGTGTTTTGTTCTCGCACGCTTTCTAGAAAACTTTCTAAAATGTCATCATCCCATAACTATTTCAAGTAAAGCACGCTTAGTTATGAACTTAAATAATAGATCACCAAAAAGTAGATGCATCTTGTTAATCTAAATAGTATCAAACTATACATTCAGATAGTTGCATAGTTTTTAGATCTCTCTCATTCTGGTGTGTTCAAGATATTACAAACATTGTGTTTAAAAAAAACAAAAGCATATTTATGATTTATGATCAAATTAATGTTGAAATCAATCTGGTCACAAAAGCACTAATGAATTAAAATCGTCTAATCCAAAAGTAAACAATGGGTCATGGTGGGCTGAAAATGTTGGCATTGGCAAAGTTGTTGGTAACTTGTATTTGAAATGTAACATCAGACGAATCACACCAGAATAAAAGAGATTTAGAGGTTGTGAGGTATTAGACTACAATTGAGGATGACTTAAAAAAATTAATTGGTATTACATATACCAACAAGATGTATATACTTTTCGATAATTCCTCACTTATGAACTTCACAGTTAAGCGTGTTTGATTTGGAATAGTTATAGGATAAATGACCTTCCGGAAAGTTTTTCAGAAAATGTAAGTAAGGACAAAACACGCCAAAAAATTTCATTGGTTTGTAAGGATGGTCAATTATCTTGAGAGCAGTTGAGCAGTGACAAATTTGATTGTCGAGATCTCGAAAAGGACTGCCTATGAAGGATTCTAACAAATAAAAATGTTGAATAAAATGTCACCATATTAACCACCGAGACGCCAAGACATCAATAATTAGGATGTTTACATGAAACTCACATCCCCTTGAGGCAGTTCATGTTTTTTGGGACACGTTAACCCTCCAATTCCATTATTAGTCACAAAGATGTGAAATTTGTATCTAAATTATATATAGTAAGGTCTCTAGCCATGAGTGGAAACTGTAAAGGCATTGAATTGAATACTCGGCCTTCGTTTGGGAATAGAAATTAGAAACCATCCATTTTCGATAGTATATAATTCGAGTAAATTAATTTAATTCCTTTAAAACAAATAAACGCAAAATAAAATAGTATATATATATAAAATTCAATAATTAATATACAAGCTCCAATGTTCTCATTTGTTAGGATATACAAATACATTACTGTCGGAGGGATTTAATTACCTAATAGGATTGACTTATTGAGAAAGGTAAGAGTAGTCTTCATGAGGTCTTAAGTTAGAATCTTAGTGTCATAATTGTACACCAAATATAAAAAAAAAAAAACTGAGGGATTTGATTGCAATTGCAGTTTATAAATTTATAACTGATTTTTCCTAACCTAGACTTCCCTCCAGCAAAGATAGATAAATTGGCAGAAACAAATGCAATCATAATTTACAACAGTATACGAGAATATATTTTGGCTAGACTCGTCGACTAGGCAAGCAGCTCCATAATCAGCATCTCTACAAGCAAGAAGCCCATGCTTTCTCATGAACCAAAAACTTTATTAGTCTAGAAGAGTAAAACCAAGACAAGGCAACACTACCGTTTACAGGATGAAAAAAAATAGTAGCTAGTATATGGTAATAAAAGACAATTGTGCCAGATCATACAGTTAACAGATAGTCCTTATCAAATTGCAAAATTAGTGAACAAAGAAATTGGCTTTGGCAGCAAAGACATCTGATGCATTTTATTACGCACTTTTTAAGCACCATAACATTTTGGCCATTTTGTAATGGGAATTAAGAAGCGAGTTTGCTCAAGATGCAAAAACCATTATAAAAAGAAGTCCCTCGTTTGAACTTTGGAATTTAAAAGAAAACAGCCCAGGTGATCCTTGCCATTAAAAAAAGTATTCAATAGATGTTTTGTTTTGAATTAGACAATTCTAATCAAGAAAATTTCCATTCTAGTTTTCCACTATATTTTTATATATCCTTGGTGTATGGTGACTAATTCTTTCATGAATTCATTCTTCTATATGATTTCATCTATGCTAATAATTCTGTATCCTGCGGCCATCTGAAGACTCACACAGAAACTTCTATTTGGGTGGGTTTTCATTTGGTTGGACAACACCTGTTGATTATGAGATATTAACAAAATTTTACACCCCTTGTGATCGTTTCCAAATGGTATTCCTATCTTATCCAAGTTGATGACCCCAAAGATCATTTAGGATGATAAGGATCTTCTCTTCCATCTTTATCCTATCGCACAATCGGGTAGCTCTTCCCTCCCGAGTTTTCTCCTGGAGTTGTAGACCCAGCATGTTCCCAAGTTCCCCTTGAATTCTTCTTAAGTCAGACTTTTTCTTCACAGTTGCCATCACAACCATATCAAACAGGTTGTCCCTCTGACCCTTCTCATGATTTTCTCCACCACATTGCCCTTTCTCTTATTACTTGATCCATGCATCCCAAGCATGAAAATATTTGGTTGAGTCAGAGCCGTCATAATTTCATTTAAAATTGAGGTCATGGATTCAGAGACCTCACAACCATTGGGACTGCATCCCATGGTTTTAAGTTGCAGTTGCTGAGAACTCAAAAACTGCTACGTATGTTGTTGCCTAATTTGTGAACTGCATGTTAAAACCATGGTGCATTCGTGTGCTATGACCTCTGGAATCACTTCCCATCCATCCACTGCCCCATTTTGCATTTCAGGGTTGTACTTGATCTTGTCCATTTTACCTTTAGTATAAAAGATAAAGCATATTTGCCAGCCTTCTTCATATTTTCTACTAATATTGGAAATCATATTTTCCATTTTTCTTTCCGAATTCTGATATTCCATACTTGAGTGACTTCTCTTATACTCCTGGTTTTCTTGTGTAACTGAAAACTATATGTCAGAAACAAATCCATTAGGAAATAAAAACATTACTGCGTAGTGAGTAGTGACAGACCAATGGAATGTTATGTTGTTATATCAGCTATTTCATCAGTTTCTCCAGTACAAGTGTTTGTTTCTCTCCCTACTTAGTTTGGAGTGGAAAGGAAGAAACCAAGAAACAATGGTTACTTTTACTAAATAAAATAAGGCCTAACTGCCGACCAAATAGCCATTATTCAAACTAGTTGGGTGATCCTTGTTTTTTTTTTTTTTTTTTTTGTTATGAATATATATAAAAATAATCCATAAATATTATTAGAAAATTTTAAGAAATTAAATTGTTAAATTTATATAAGATTTACCGTTTATATTAACAAAAATTACTCATAGATATCAATGTATAAAAAATATAAATTGATCCAAGTAAATTAATTTTTTAAGTAATTTCATAATTGAAAATATAATAGATAAGAAGAAAATTTACTTAAAAATTAATTTTAGACATTGACTTTACTAAATTTTAATTATATAAAACAAATAATATTTATGCTATGACTAAAATTGTCGTTTAACTAACATCTATATCAAATTTCCTCGGCTAATGCTTTTTAGGATTCAACAATATAAAATTAAGTTTTCTAACTCTGTATCAATTAGTTGTAATTTAAAAAAAATCAATGTCAATTAAATAATTGTGATTCACCCCTACATACTAACAAATAATTTTTTTATAATATTATCAATATAATTTCTATTTTCATGACATATAAATTTAGTAATAATTAAATTTATTACATTCTCTTCCACCATTAATGCGAAATTTAAACCTGTGATTGATAAGATACTTAATTTATGTGATTTACAATAATAGGAATCCGTAAAAACTTCAATAATTCTGATAGGATATTCAAGTTACGTGAATTTTAAGTGGGATTTACATACAAAAAAGGCCAGAGAATATATCAGAAAGATACTTTATAAAATAAAATAAAAAAGTATATCAGAAACACAGAAACAAATCCACTAATCAAACAAAACATTAAATAGAAGTTTTAAGAATACCTTTAATGCATGCATAGTGACAGATCAATAGATTATATATGTTTCAATGGCAGTCGTTTTGGAATTGGGCATTCCTCAAACTTTCTGGCAGTGGAAACAATAGCTCACAATTTTTGTTGCTGATATTCCTTATTCTTCTTCTTGACTTCTTGTCTTATGAAATCGACAAAAAACACATGATGAAACATGGAATCAGAAACAAAACCATTAGGAAAACGGAAAAGTAAATTGAATTTTTAAGATTACCTTAATTTTTTGCAGAGCCACAGATCCATGGATGAACTCTTTATATATTATTTTCTGGTAGCTATTTCATGGATCCGAGTTTTTGTAGAAGTGTTTGGTTTGGGGTGGAAACGAGAATGGAAGAAACAAAGAAAAACCTCAAAAGCATTAAAGAAAAAGGGCCAAGTTGCCATGAAATGGCCCCGTCTTAACAGCATTGCTAGGAAGTATGTGAATGACCGCAATGAAGAAAAATGAATAAAGAAAAAGGGCGAAGAATCAATCACATTCCAATATTATGTCAGGAATGTTTTTCTCATAGACATGTTTATTTGGTATTTAACAATTGTAGAAAAATTTAAAATTTAATCAATTAAAAAAGTAAAAGTAAAAAAATAATGTAAAAGGTAATAGAAATAGATTAAAAGTAACTTCTATATAATAAATTCTCATAATCTTCTAACAAACATAAGTGTATATATTTCTATCCTTCTATTTTAAAAAAGAGAAGCACATGACATGAAAAAATGTCTCTTCTGCATGAAATTTGATCCAGTTATTGATCCGATCGAGGTAATAAATCAATGATATAATCAGTGGATCAATAATTGACTCGATATATATTAAAAATACAAAATTATATATATATATATATATATATATATATATATATATATAGTATATATAAGTATGTAACTAACATTATTTGAGTAAGAAAAATTTATCTATATCCCAAAATTCAAATTAAAAAAATCCAATTTTTTTTTAAAAACAATCAATTCAGACCGGTCCAATCGAAATTCGATGACCAACTTAGTCAGATTTGATGGGATCAACCTAAGTCAATTGTGTAATCGGTCTGAAAGCATAACCAGCCCGATTAGGCTACTGAGTCTCAATCTGAACCGATTTTTATAACATTGTTCTTATGTCATTGACTCGTGAAATTGCACAGCAAGGATTTAAAAAGAGTATTGATTATCATTCCAATGAGATTTTTCCAGTGTCACCCATTGTACCAGGTTAATTGTGTAATTAAGCTTGGTTAATCTTATCTTGTAAATGTTTAAAAATGAATAAGCTATACAATTTTATACTCCAATTTTGATATTTTATTTTAGAATATTTTTGTCCCACCCGTAAAAGTAAGATGTTGATAATTAATTTTTTTAATGTTAACTCTTATGTGTCACTCTTTTGGTGACGTAACATAAGATGATTAGTTTTATTTTAAATGTTGAATAGATAATATGATTTAATTTAATATATATTTAATGATTAAAAAAATTAAAAATGTTAAATTGTATTCTGCTTCCTGAAATTTTTACTTTCAATTTAAAAAAAAAACTTAAATATAAATTCAATCCCCTATTTTGTTCATTTTCCAAAATTTTACTGCTATTTTAAAAATGAAATATTTGATCCTCACAAAAAATCCATGATGTTAATCCTCTCATCTCAAAATAGAGATATTTAATCCTTTTATTTTAGAAAATTCACAACTTTGATCAAATTATCAATTGTCTATGTTTTATTTCTTTTCTTTTTGTTTAATTGAACTCTAAACTAACGTATTCATCTAAGGTGTCATCAAGAAATAATTTACTTAACTACAAAATAAGAAATAAAAAAATAAAACATAAACAAAATTAAAGACTAAACGAAAATTATAGATTTTCTAAAATACGAAGACCAAATGTTTATATTTTGAAATAGGAACATCAAAATTACAAATTTTGAAAAAATAGAACTAAATATTTCGATTTTAAAATAGAGGAATCAAGTAAAATAAAAGAACCAAAATTGCATTTAAACCAAAAAAATCATCCTAATCACCTTAAATAAACAAATAATATCGCGCCACATTTCATGTGGAAGAAAACCATATTTAACATTAAACATTGGTAGGTGGTCTTGTATAGTCAAAACGAGCTCAAAAAAGCAATGACAGCAAAATCCAACTGCGTGGGAAAGGAACGAGGGGAGGGGCCCGGACGAGTTTGAAGAAGCACACAAGTCAAAAATATCAGGAAGACAGAATAACAAAGAAAAGATAAGATCCAGGGCTTCCCAAAAAAAGGAAGGATAAGATCAAGCTTCATTCGGAAATTCATGATTTGCTGAGTAAATGGATCCCCAATTGACCACCAACCTTGAGGGAATAAACGCACAAAATATGAAAAAGCAGTCCAGGCCACGATACAAAAACATAAACGATATCCAAGTAAATATTTAAATGGAAGATGTGACAGCAGGAAGACAATGTTACATTACATAACATAGGTTAGTAAGCCAAAGATACGTAGAAAATCAAATTCGATAAAGAAGCAAAAAAAGGAAAATAAACTACAAACATGTGAACAACATTGACAAAAAGACCTAATGTATAGCCATTATATATCTTGGAGGAGCCACACTCACTTCCAGAGCTTGAGGAACTTGTCATGACTGGCTGAAGCAACCAATCCATTTACAGTTGAAACCGCCAAGGAAGCAATGAGACCATCATGAGCAGATAGAGTCATTGTCTTGTTCTCGTTCATATTCCACAGCTCCAATGACTACAGTTACATAACATTAAATTTACCAAGCGTAAGATATCAAAATTACAACAGTGTATGGATTGCATTTATTACTCACCATTCAGCAAGGACAAAATACAAACCACAAGCAGCCATATAATAATAACTAATAGGATCAACTTTCTTTAAATATAAGATTTAAATATCTTTTTAGTCCTTGTAATTTAACATTTTTTTTTTTGCTTTTAGTCTTTACAAATTATGTTTATTTTGTTTTTAGTCATTAAAGCACCTTAGGATAGCACTCTGAACAGTGAAAAAAACATTATCTAAAGTGTTATAAGAACGAAAAACAAAACAAACATAAATTACAAGGACTAAAAACAAAAAAAAAATCATTTTGCTAAGGATGAAAAACAAAAAAACACTGAATTGCAAGGACTAAAAATGTATTTAAGCCTAAATATAATGCTCAAATTACTAGAGTATTCTGTCTATAAAATATCCTTTATCAGCGACTCGGACTCTATCTACCTTCTGATAAAGCTCACTAAAACCCCTTTGTTCCCAAAAAAAACACTTCTTTGTCAATTAGTTTCATACTTTGGGGACAAACAACCAAAAAACTAAAAGAAACTACGTACTCCATTGCTCGGAGGCTCCGCGCTATGCGCAGGTAAGGGGGAGGGAAATTATACACAGTCTTACCCTTGTATATGCAAAGAGGCTGTTTCCGGATTCAAACCCATGACCAACAAGTCACTAAGACACAACTTTACCGCTGTGTCAGGGCTCGCCCTCGGGGACAAACAACCAAATTCACCAAAAAAAATGAAAACTGAATAAAATAGAATGCTGACTTGCCTGGTAACAGCCAATGACCAGCAATGAAGGGTACGTTGGGTGGAAAACAGATGCATGAAACTTATTGCCATTACAGCTAAGTTCATGAACGCATTCCGCTTCACTCCCGGATCCAAGAGTCCAAACCCTGACAGAGTCCTCACTCACAGATGCCAGCAACTCCCCAGAAGGATCCCAACACACACAATTCACTGGTTTTGTGTGTCCCTGCAACCATAGTACAACATTCCAATGAAGAAATTGCATTGGTGATATTCTTGGGACAGTAGGAAATAAAATTATTGCTGCTATAAATTGTAATCGCCAAGACAAGTTGTATACAATTAGAAGCTCCAAAGTCATTATATGTTAGGATATATCAATACATGACTGTCAGAGGGACTTGATTCTTATAGCAATTATAACTGATGTTTCCTTCCTTGACTTCCCTCCAGCAAAGACAATTATAACTGATGTTCTTGGGACAGGAGAAAAAAATCGCATGTTCCCATGATTTTGCAATTTTGTGCAGAGATCCTACTGATTCTGCTCATTTGCGATTCTGAACATGCACAAATTCGCAGGCATGGCAGAAGCGTAGAATAGAATCGTGCAATTGTGCAGGTCAGTCGACTCGCAATTTTGAATACCATGAACACAATAATTGATCCAGTTATTCTCCTGACTAAACAAAATTCAATTTATATTTTAAGCTTACCTCTAAATTTCTGATGATAAACAGAGAAGACATGAAGTGCATAACACTGACTCTGACTTGAGCAAAATTCCAAACCTCTCGTTGAAAGAATTTATTTTATACCTCCAAGAAGAAACTTAAAAAGGGTTTGCAAACCAACCTTTAGTGAATATCGGCACGCTTGTGTCTCCACATCAAATATAGACACAATATTCTCTGCCACTGCAGCAAGGTACCTCCCGAGACGAGGTTGAAATCTCATCTGTGTGGTGCCACCCTAATAAGCAAGAAAATGTTAAGTTAGAAGGCCAAAATGAACGCATCATTGCTTTAATGCACAATCTACAAAAATGAGAATTTTTTTATCAAATATGGGGCAGTCTGGTGCTACAAAGCATTTATTAATTATTATGAAAGACCCAGTGAAGGGTTGGACCCGCTATGTGGGTCTTGATATGAGAAATGCATTTAAAATATGCTAATAATGATTAACATTCTACCTTGGAGACTCTAGCACAACTGCCATTGTTTATGCTCCAATACCGTATCTCACCATCACCATCACAAGAGCAGATGAGGTCATCTTTAATTGGATGAAAATCTAGTGACATAACAGATGCTGAATGTCCCGTGAAAGTGCGAAGTGAATAACCAGGCTGCATAGTAATTATATATTCAGTTAAATCAGAATATTAAAACCAGAAATGCACACAATTCATCAACTTCTAGACAAGGGCAAACAAACCATCCAAGACAGCGATCATTAACATCCAAGCAAATAAATAGTCATAATGTTCAAGTCAAAATACATTAAAAAGGGAAACTTTTTCCTAGCCCTATACAGCTCCATAACAGAGATGTTAATATAGGAGCCAAAAAACTAAGCATAGATCACATGATCTTTAAAAATAGAAGATTTAGATGATTAGAATTCATGATGGCATTCAACATCCACATTGAACACACGATACAATCTCAATAAACATCTGTTTGCTACAAAAACTAAATATTACCAGTAATCTGAATTCCTTAAGCTTCTTAAGCACTATTGCAATTTACACCACCCCTAATTATCTTTACCACAAACAAATAAATATAACCTTTCTGTAAATAATTAACTTTTTCATTGCAACTCACCATATGAGCCACATAGCAATAGTAATATAGAACAGTGAAACCACATCTAGGAACTTCTACAACAGAAACACAACTGCAAAACAAAATTATATCTTGAAGAACAATACATGTCAAACTCAGTGAGGAAAGAGTTGTGCATGCCTTCCTGTTTGTAATTTATTATTTCATACAAAACAAGCCCACTAATAAGTTTTACCATCTATCTCACTATGTACAGATTCTCAGTGACACATGGCCATCTACACATCTGTAATTTCGCAGTGTGCTGCTTCAAGTCATGGAAAATATTAATATTGTGATGTGTATGGTCAAGTTACATCAAACCCATTAAAATATACAAAACAATTTCCTGAAATTTGTATACAATTAAAGTAAACCAGTAAATAAATCAACTTACATTGTCAACATCCCAAACCCTGACAGTTTTGTCGAATGAAGATGTTGCAAGACGAGGCATGCTTGGGCTGAAACGAACATCAGTAATCAAAGATGAATGCTCTTCAAGAGTAGCTTTTTGTTTTAGAGAATCTGTGTACCATAAAACAACCTGTCGTACAAAACAACCAGGAGGAAAAAGCCATATTATTCCATATCTAAACAGAATAAAAGGAAACATAATGTTCTTGATTTTGTTTTTCAAATTAAGTTCACTGCTTATTTCAGGAAGTTGGTTGAACAAAGAAAGTACATCATAAAATATTACTATCAATTATCAAGACTAATGCTACCACTAACCTTTTTGTCATGGCCACCACTTGCTAGTAATTTCCCATCAGATGAGAAATGGCAACAGGCAACTTTGCTTGTGCTTGCCCGTACAGAATTTACATCAGAAAATGTGAAGCCTGAAAATAAAACAAATTCATGCCCTTAGTGTCTAAATTATAAGTCATTGCCTCTTCATGCTTATGCACGTCAAGGACTTAAAGAGTAAGTAGTAACCATGCATATGCACATATAAAAGATAACAAAGCAAGCACACCTTCTAAATTTTATATCTAATAATGTTTATTTATCAAAACAAAAACCAAAAAAAAAAGGAATTGCACATGTTCATCATAAATAATGTAAAGAATATTCGATGCACAAAGAAAGAGGCATCACAAGTCATTAAATCATCGTTGCTGGCTCTTTAAATCTGTACTTCATTGCATTTCACCGTAACAAATTATCTATTAATCTATTCAAAGAAAACATAGCAAACTTTCACATTGGAGTGAGGGAAATTTAGACATACACTTTGAGAAACTCTTTTGCAAGGATGATGCCAGAATATTTTATGATCAATGTAAAATGGTGTTTACTGCACCTTTGCTTACATCCATACAACGGCCAACAGTATCTCTAGGGTCTGTGTCATCATGGGACAAAAAAGATTCGACATTTTCATCTAGAGATCCATCCTCCACAAAGCGATCCACATCAGCCTGCAATTCAAGATCCTTATCATCCCACTGCCAAAATGGAATGGCAATGAGTCTACATGCAAGGAACTTCATAATTCCTTCCATCATTTAAAACACACAGAAAAACCACTCACCAACTGGTTAGAAGGTGACGTAAGGGTTCCAGTGCCATCTGTGCTAAACATCATTAGAGGCTTTGAAGAACTACCACTATGAGGCAAGGCAGGCATTGATATCACATCTCCAGGCGTATGAGTTGACGGAGTTGAGGGTGCTGAACTTGGTGATGGACCTGTCGTATTTGCCGTTCCTGAACTATTGGCAGGACCTGACGAGGATCCAGGCTGCTTTCTCTTTCTCACAATCTGGTTTTTTGAAACCTTAAAAGTGCATTCAGATAACAATGTTAGGAACCTATTTCTTACTCTTCGTAAGGTTTAAAATAATCAGATGTCTGTCAAATTCAGGGACAGAAATTTACAATCATGTTATTTAATAGAAATACTTGTCAAAATCTCGTAGCAAAGAGATTGCCATCTGTTGTACATATATGATATATGATTAGCACTTTCAAACAAACAAACTAGTAGTTGAAGTTGTGATTTCCACATTGCTACTGCAGAATATAAATAAATAAATAAATAGCCGCTTCTGTTGTATACTTGTAGTTTTATATAAATCGATCATCATATCTCTGTTCAGGAGAATTCAAAGAACAAAATAAGTAAAGTTATTTTCCAACTACTCTGTTCTGGAAGGCTTGAGACTATGGAGATCATATTTTGCAATACTTGAATTCAAAACCAGTGAAGTAATGAACAAGGAAATTAGCTCACCATGCCTTAATCCAAACTGCTTGCCACCATATGAATTCTCAATTTCACAAATTCATAATCATTAACTTTAAAAAAAATATGTTTCAATCTCCAAAGTATACAAACATAATCACAGCAAAATTTATAACACCAACCACAAAAAGGAAGACATGGCAAAGGGAAAAGAGGATGAGATTTTTAATTATGCAATTGGATATAAGATATTACAATAAGCATAAATTAAATGGCTATTTTAATATATTTAGCAAAATAAACTAATTGTGTACATCAGAAATTCGCTAGCCATTATATGGGTTGATAATTATACATACATTCTTTTACAAGTCAGAAGAAAGATACTGCCCAATGATTCCATAAGGAATTAAGATCCCACGAAACAACTACTGCTTCAAGATGTATGTGGTATCAACAACTATAAAAGGACTGACCTGGTCATTTCCTCTAAATGAGTTTGACATGCTACCATCCACAGTGACACTGCCACCACCTCCCCCTACTTTATCTTGCTGATGCATGCTATGATTAGAAGTCTGAGATTGCTGGTTTGAAAGGGCATGCTGTTGAAGCTGCTGCTGCTGCTGTGCATTGGTACTTGACTGTTGTTGCTGCTGCTGTAACTGAGCCAGCTTCAACTACACATACAAAAAATTCAGAAGATAAATCATGAAACTTTTGGAAAATATAATAAAAACTATAAATGAAAGAGTTTAATATCCATAGAGAAAATGGAAAGCAAATTAAAAGAGAACTAACACCTTCACTAGCATATCTGTATCTCCACGAGGAAAAGGAGGGCCACCACCTTGAAGAGGGGATCCAACATTTGATACCACATCACCAACAGGATTTGAAAGACTGTCCTTATTCAGACCAATATTCCTATTATTCAATAACATTCTCAATCTTCTACTTTCTTCACTGGCGGATGGTGACGCCAGATTTTGTTGTGCCAGCATAAGCTGTTGCTGATGCTGTGGTGTCAACATTTGGAGTTGATGAAAAGGCTGAGGAGCCTGCATGAAAGATTTTTGTTGCTGGAGTAGACCAGAGCGCAGTTGCTCCAAACCCTGATAAAGGATAGAAAAAGCTTAATAGCGAAAACTTATCACTAAAGTGCTATGTTTAGATGACATAAAACTCAGTAGAACGATTGCTAGGGACTTCAGATAATAGAGGCTGCCATTTCTAGCAGATGATGGGTGGTTTGTAGGGTTAACACATTCAAGCAAAAGAGGGCTACTTCTGCCACTTGAGAATGGCTAAAGTAGTAAGGATGGTATAAGATCAAGGTAGAGACCGCGGATTCATAAGCTATGTGTACTCTGAGAGCAGTTAAGCAAGCGAGAGGAGAGGGGGCTACATCCTTATCTCACTCTCGGCAGAGACTACAGCACGCCACAATTTTGAAGGATATATGTTATGAATATGGTGTCACATTTAAGAGGACATAATATATATCCACCAGGAGAAGTAACATTAATTAAAATAACAATAAAATAAAAAGATTACTCACTGTGAGAGGCCACCCTTTCAAAGTCAAATTATTGCTACCTTGATTTGATCCTGTCACAAGAAAATCTCTTGTTTACTCCATTTATGTGCAAGAATAGTAATAAAACATCATAAAGAAATTAACACTAAATCCCAAAATATCCTCAACCGGCCATGAATAAATTGCAAAAGGGGAAAAAAACCAAATTCCATAAACTTGCAGCAAAACAGTTTCAAAATAATACAAATCAGTTACAGCAGGAAAAAAAATCATAGAAAAATACCAGGCATTCCCATCAATGATCCTTCAGGACCTGCGGCTCTGGGATTTAAAACAGGACTAATCTCACCCTTTATATCCTGATTTCAAGTGGCAAGTCAGGGAAAAACAGCTGATAAGAAATATAGGAATTAATGAGGTCCTCAAAGAACAAAGGTGTACCAGAGTAGACCCTGGTAATTGTTGAGTACGTGCTTGAACTTGTGGAGACATCCCACCAGCAGCACCATGCAAAACTTGCCTGAAGTCAAGAAATATGGTGCAAGCAAAGTCAACACCCATAAATATAGAGAATGTTTGATGCTAAGAGAATTAAACGTCAAATGACTTTTTTTAAACAAATGACTTAATTCTTCAAAGGCAGGAGCATACCGTCCAGAAAAACTAAGAGACAAAAAGATCATTTTTTTTTGTTTTGCATTAATAAAAGTAAGCTTTAACTCAGAATTTCAGATCAAATTTAAATTATCTATGCTACAGATTAATCAAGTACAAACCACCCTCTGTCTCAAGAAAGACTTGAAACAATAAGCAATAAAAGTGAAATTCTAAAAATAATACCCTGAAGGCTGGCCAGGAGCTGCAGCTGACTTTAATATCGATGCATGATTTGGGTCCAAGAGTTGGCCCATGTTGTCACCAAATCTTTGCTGTATAGTATACCAAAAGAAAGCAATGAACATATGCATCATAGAAACAGATTTTTTATATTATAATTAGATTATTCCAACCTTCAATGCTGCATCATCCAAAGGGTCCCTTTGAAGGGGAAGTTTTAATCTTTCCTCATACATTTTTGTTGCTAGTGCATTTGCAGTTCCAGGGTTTCCGACTAACCCATTTGCACTACCATTTAAAAGATGAGCCCTATCCCTACTTTGCTGTTGTTGTGGTTGTGACTGTTGTTGCTGTGATTGTGGCTGTTGTTGTTGTTGCTGCTGCTGCTGCTGCTGTTGCTGTTGCTGTTGTTGCTGTTGCTGCTGCTGTTGCTGTTGCTGTGCTCTCTGCAACAGGAGCTGTTGCATCTGCATGTGTTGTTGCTGCTGCTGTTGTTGATGCTGTGACTGCTGGGGTTGTGGCTGCTGCTGGTTCAGCTGCTGTTGTTGTTGCTCCCTTGCCTTTATTAATTGTGTCTGCAGATTGAGTTTCACAAACCATAAACATGAAGTAGAATTGCAGATTCCAGTACACCATCATTTCAAGAAGGGCAGTGTGGATGATAGATGATTAGCTATAGAAACCTAAAGTAGTTGCCAAACTGAAATGTTTGGGTTCTTATCACTCACTAAAACAGGAGTCCATAATTTCTGCAGCTTAACAAAGTAGTCAATTGGACCAATTCATGAAATATTGGAAGGAGTCTGAAGATGAAAAGAAAATGTAGCTCTCAACACACTAAACTACTACTAAACTACTATGTACCCCATTGCCTGGAGGCTCCACGCTATGCACAAGGGGGAGGGATATTGTACGCAGCCTTACCCTTGCATATACAAAGAGGCTGTTTCCGGATTCGAACCCATGACCAACAAGTCACTAAGACATAACTCTACCGCTGTACCAGGGCTCGCCCTCAAAATGTAGCTCTCAACATAAATCAGAGAAATATAATTAATCAGGCCAAGCAAGTGAATTTATCACAGGTTGAGACACCTCATAGACCTAGAGGCTCATTAAGTACAGAAATAATCACAGACTTAAACAACACAATGAAGTATTAGATCATATTGCTAGACATATCAACCTGGAACTAAACAATAACCATCTTTAAACAATATTATTCAACAAAAATTGACTCTAAAGAAAGATTCTTAACTTTCCTCGTATACTATAGTTTAAACCATATACAGAAAGCAAGGAACAGCAAACAAATCAGTCCTTCATTAAGAGGTGTAATTATGTTAGCTATAGAGACTGAAAAGTTGAACCAAATGGAAAGCATAAACTTCCTTATGGAATACTAGTTCCATTTTTTCAACTGAGTCACATTCAACCTGAAAATGCGAATATGTAGCAATACTGCTTTTTCTTTACCAAATTTCTAGTACCCTCCTCATCCTACTTAAATTTAGCAAGGAAGAAGGTTGCATAATGTGAAACCAGTGAAAATTTGTTCCCAACGAACCTCAATATAAGATGCAGCTACCTCTGAGTGCTTCTCATTCGTCCTTGCAATAAATATATCCCAGAAAACCGACCACCACTCGAACAGAAAACCTCCCGGGGCATCAATAGCTGCAACCCCACATCGCCATCCCACACACACAAGCAACCAAATGAATAACAAAACACACAAAGCGAAAATGGAAGTAGTGAAAAGAAAAATGCCACAGTTAACTCCAACTTGACAAAGAGCACAATTTTGAGACATCTCACCAACAGGGTCCGAGGATACTTTTCCTTCAGCTTGAAAAGCCTGAGCAGAAGCCTTCAAATCCCTCTTAACAAGATAATCATGGATGTAAACATCTAACCTGAAACCTCAAAGTGCAAAAACTCGTTACATCAGCCAAGTGAACAGTGAGAGGGAAAGATTTCACTATTTCAACTTCACATTCACCAATCACAAAACACCCAACAAAATTCTGTGACCCAACACACAAAAATCCAAGTTCAGAAGCCAAAAACAGCAACTTCCAATAACCCCAGAAAAGTTGCGGAAAACCGCAAACCCTAAGATACCCAGGAATTAAAATTGGAACTTTAAAAGACATTAAATACAATACACAAACTGGGTTCATAAGAAAGAAAAGAAAAAACCCACAAGACAAAAAGAATTGAGCATGAAACACAAAACCCATGTCACAAAAATGATGAAAGAAGGGAATCAAAAAACGAAGGTTACATCTTGTCAGCTTCCCAGTTGGTCTGAGACATGATTGTGGAAGCGAAAGGTGAGCGAGTAGAGAGAGGAATACGTTGAGGGGAGAGTGAAGAATGAGTTGGGAGCAGAAGAAAGTAGCGAAAGAGTCGAGTTTTGTTGGTAGAGCTGCGTCAGAAGCATAGGACAAGAATGAAAAAAAGAGAGAGTAGAATAGAAATAGATAGATAGAGAAAGAAAGAGAAGGAGGCAAAAGAAAAGAGTAGCGAAGAAGAAGAAAATCTAAATAAGAACAGAACGCCTCTAGATTTTAGGAATTTTATATTTATTTAAACACTTTTTTTAAGCTGTACTATTTATTAAACACTTTAATTTGAGCAAGATAATTATGTAATAGTATTTGGGTTTAACAGGTATATGGTTATTATTTAATTATAAATTATTTTTAATTTTTAAAACAATTATTTTATAGTTAATAAACATATTATAAATGATAGTTTTTAACTTATAGTTTAAAATTATTTTATATTGTGATTATAGCAAATAGTAATGGAATGAAAATTGGAGTGATACAAATAAGTTACACTCTAACAACATTGCACAAAACCTATAAAAAAAATACATTGCACAAAACTATTAGTATGTATAATAAGTATTAGTCAGGTCAATAAATATTAAAAATTATTTATGTCACTTCATCTTTAAAAATCACTTAATATAATTAACATGTGTTGATAAATTATGTTTTAACATATCTTTGAAAAGGTAAGCACTGAATTTTTAAATTTCTAAATAATTTACTATTATCTAAATCTATTATATAGAAGTTAAATTTATGTATAAAAAATCGTTACAACTTTCAAGTGCTGGACATATAATGGGTTTTCTAATTAATTTAGTAAATGTGTTTCTATATTTTATCGCTTATATTTTGCAATAATTAAGGTATGAAATAGCTTTTTTAATAAACAAAAATATGCAATAGCATAAAAAAATTTTAAAAAATAGAGGCGTATATTCAAATCTCATGTTTGAAAAAAAAAAAAAAAGCTTACTATAATAATTAACTCCACCTATGCGGATAGTAGGTGTGATCTTAATCTAAAAATAATATTTTTATTTAATTGAACCGTGAGTGATGTGATTTTTTATTTAATCATGATATCTGATATGACATATCAATTTTATGGATAATTAATATTTGTTGAAAAATATTTAAATATAATATATTATTTAAGAAAATCAAAATCTATATTACTTAAATTATGACCTATTGATATGAGTGAAGTGTTTGGAAATGAATATCTATGTACTCATAAAATACAAAAATGAATATTAAAATTATAAAATATACATAATCTAGATTTGGCAATAGATTTTTTATTTATCAAATATAGATGTGAGACTAAATATTATATTATCTTACTCAAACAAGCTCTGTTCATTTTGATTTGTAAATTCACATTTACCTTTAACGATAAACTTTGTAGATGAAAGAAATATTTTTAGAAGAAGAAATTAAAATCCATTAATAGTAACTCAAATTAGTGTAATAAAAAACAATAATTCAATTAAATTTCTTGATAGCAATTAATAATTGACAAAATTGATGAACATTTTACACTTATAATACAGTAAAAACATAAAAAATAGTTTTATCTAATAAAATAATTAATATTAAATTTAACTAAAATAATTTTCATCGCTTATATATTTTATTTGATTTAAATTAATTCATTTTTTACAAGATTTAAATTAATTTTTCTCACTTCTCATACATTTCCATGCTTAAAGAGCGAGGACCATATTGAATCATTGTTCTTGGAAGGAGATAATTATTTACTATTTAGATTAGCTTTTTTTTTTATGCGTTTTCCACGCACAAAGAAAAAGAGAGACAACTGTATCATTGTTAAATATATGAGAATGTGACGGTGTTTATAAAATATAATATTTATCCACAATTATAAAACCTTAAAAATTAAATAACGACGAAGCAGAATCTATGACAACTTGGCCTGGATGCTTTCTCACAAATAAAATAGGGCCTTTCAATTGTTTTGAAAATCAAATGAATCAAATCTTTCATTGTCAATTGCATAAAACACAGACAATATATGGAGACTGATGCACTCAAATCTGAAGACATCCACAAAATTTTCGGAACTTCTCTAATAGTCTTAAAGAAATTTGGTCCATCAATGATTCAACTATGTATTCCTATATTTAATAATTAAAAAACTAATGATTAACAATATGTAAAAGAAAACAAACTTGTATTAAATATTAACGTTACGTTTTTGTTTTTTATGTGAAATTTGTCTTAAATATTTTGTTAGAGATACAAATTAGTTAGTAATTAACTATTAGTTTATTTCTTCTTTATAGTCTTAATAAAAGTTGTGTAAAAGTATTCATATGATCGACTTTTTTTTCATTTTATCCATAACAAAGTTATTTACTTTACAATTTTTTATCATCTATCCTAAGCCACGTTTTTAGCATGGTATTAAAGCCATGATGATATCCACCACAGAAATAAATATCCTTTTGCTGCCCAAAAGATCCATGGAGACTAGAATTAGCAAGGAAACGCCCACAAGATTATTGACCTAATGGGCTTTTTAAAGTGCTATGATAGCTATTGAGACTTTTATTTATTAAAAGATAAATTTTTAAGAGCTTTCTATTTTTAATCTGAATTCTTCTAAAGTAAAAAAATGTAAAAACAAAAAACTGACCGAAACATCAATTCATTGCAAGAAGATAATTGAATACATCGCCTAATTATGATTCTTCAATTATCTGCAATATCTGATGACCCTTTTTTTTCAACGGAAACGAAACGAATTCCCTCACTTTTTTGGGGGGTGGGGATGGAGGTGTCTCAAGGAAAATGCTGCTTAAATTTTGGGCTGGGCCTTCAGCAAAGTCCACTTTGAATCCACACATAATGATTGCGAACTCCTGAGCCCTGGTTTGATTGGATCTCTAATTTGTTTTTGTTTTATTCTTCCCAAACAACAGTAGTACTTCTAAGTCAAAACTTCAATCTTCAATTAACCTCTTAATCTTTTATTCTTCTAAATTATTTATTTTAAAGATAAATGAGATGTCCTTCTCATTATTTGTGTGTAAAACTAATTATTTATTAAATATCTAACTTAATCCTTATCATAAATTACTTAAGTTTAATTTTTATATATTATCTATATCTATAGATTCTATTCTATACTTTTATAAAAACCATCCGAACACTTCCACATACAATTTAGACTCATTGTATTTTTTTTTACCAATTGATCCTCCCACTTCTTCTCTCTCATGTCCCTGTGCAGAGCACATAATTAATGCTAATTAATATAAGATTTACACTGTCATTAATATAATTTTTAAAATATTTATTATAAAATTTAATAAATTTATCATAGATAATAATTTGTTATTAAATGTCAATAAAAACTTTTGACACTCACAAAATATATTTATTTACCTGAAAAAAAAAGTTTATTTACTCCTACTTTTAATGGAAAGAACCTTTCAATTCATAGCAAAAAGAATTCCACCCACCGACGCATACCTGATCATAATTGTGTCTCCTATGTTACAATCCTCAACTCTTTTCAATAAAATCAGCACCAAAATTTTGATAAAACTTTTGACATTTTAACATGAATTATTTTCTTACATTGATGAAAAACATTATTATCATCATCCAAATAACTTCGCTAATTTGTTCGTGAATGAGTAAGAATAGAAAGACAAAAGAAAAGGACTAGTTAGGGTGATCGGTCGGAGGCCGGGGTGAATGAACGTACAACAGACTACAGAGCTCGTCCAGGACATGTTTGGACAAAAGTAAGGAAAAGAATAAGTAAATGATACTGTCAGTTTTATTAAATATTCAATATCTTAACAAATATTTTAACATATGCATTGCATAAGATAAATATTTTTTACATAATTAAAATTTATATTTGAAAAAAAAAACTCCATTCTATCTTTTTATAAGAAACAAATCTATTGTTTTTGTCATAAATATAATTAACATGAACCCACTTTAAGATGTCTTATTTGTTAAATTTCGTTTATACACTTAATTTATTATAAAAGATATTCATTCATGATCTAATGGATGTATTTATTTAACTATTAGAAATACAAACACATTTGTTGGTGGGGAAAATTTTCATTCATCCCTTTAATTATGTGTAGTGTCATTAAATGTTACTAGTATTTTTTATGGGTTTTCTTTGAATAAAATGTAAATTTATGATATTACTAATTAAATTAATTAACTCATCTATTTTTATTGATATAATGCATTAGTTAATTGTTTTTGTTTAACATATTTTTGGTTAAAATTTATGATACATAGATATCTTTAAATACATATATATAAATTATAGTTTAGATTTACAGTAAATAATTTAAATTATAATATAAGATTGTATTTAAATTGCTATATTTTAAAACCTATTAAAATTTAATTTTTAAACAAAGATAAAAGATAGTTTAAGATGATTGAGATATAATTACACTTCTAATTTAACATTAGTGATAGGGGAGAAAAAATTAAAATTCTCTCAAAGAGTATATTTTTTAAAATCTGGATTGTATATAATATTCCTCTTGGTACATGGTTTTTTATTATTTATTATACAAACTAAACCTAACACCATCCAAAATACTCATTGCCCATAAATGTTTACTTGCATCATCAAGTGTTGCTTTGGCACTTCCAAATAAATTCTGCAAGTACTTTGGCAGAGACAGAGATGTGTGAGTAAGCTAGAGATGGATATGATGCAACAAAAGGGAGGTCATCAAAGGTGAACATTGAGAGGTGTCTCTGCAATTTCAAAATGCTTACCTTCATATTGTGTCGTTTGTGTCAATAAGCTATACCTGCTAGCATGGAAAAGCAACATGCCACTGAGATCAAGTGACCCCACAGAACCTGAATCATCGACAATTAATTCGATCTCTACTTCCATGCCACCATATATATATAGCTAGGTAGGGAGGGGACCCTCTGAACTATGACCTCATATCATGTATCATCATCACCTCATCACTGTCCAAAACAATTGCAACAGTTCTGCCTTAGGAATACAATAAACAAAGAAACAAAAAAAATGTACATTGTAAACTGACAGAATATTGAAAGGGGGTGTGTTAGGTATGTGTACACGTGGGCCCCGTGCGTTACTTGCATTGCATGCATAGTTAAGATCTTTGCATGGGGATAGATCAACGAATATTGGCATGCCCGTTTCAGTCTTGCCCTGGATTCAGACCTGATTTTTATCAGTACCTTACATGTGCATGCCATGTCATGCCAATCTATACTTTGCTAAGATACGCCCCTATAAATACATGCGTCACCTAGCTAGCTCTTTCAACCTTTAAAAAAGAGTAGTACAGTAAGCTAGCTATAACCTAACAAAATTGGAAAAAGATACGGGGATGTATACCCCTTGTGTACGTGTACACACTTTAGAGGTGGATATCATTGATGATGGGGTACTTTCTGTGGATATCTATATTCGAATAGAGACCTGGCTAGAAGATAAATTATTAATATGATATCCACTAATTTTTATATGACACATAATTAAAATTTATTAATCAAAATTTAAATATGTATAATATAGAAATGAGTCTGAAGTAAGGAGATATACATTTTTTTTCTCTTTAAGTTAGAGACAACGCCTATTCTCCAATTAGTTGAAAAAATTCAAAATTATGTATATACAATATATGGTATACATTCTCTACTACTTAATAATTTATTCATTACGATAGAGCGTGAGATAAGAAAAGAGCTAGGAAAGATGAGTAATAGATATAATTGTTTATGTAATGTAAATGAAGTTGAGAGATATGAAAAAAATATATAAAGAATACTAATTAAGTGTTTGAATTGTTTAAGTGTCTAAAAGTTAACACTGCTATGATAGAGAGATATACAGAGGAAAGAAGAATTAATAAAAATGTGCATGACGTATATATAAATCATGATTCAATATTTTCCCTATCTTTCTTCATCAAAGGTTCAATTGGCTGGTTTATTATATCCTTCATTTTTATTCGGACTATATATATATACCATGTCTATGAGGATTCGTTTATTGTATTGTTGTTGCTTATTAGAGAGGCTCAACGTATTTTGTCTTGTTTTGAAAGAGTTGGATGGGGTAGAACTTAGAAGGTACTTTAATGCATATTCAGGGGAGGCTTGTACTTATGAGGGATTTATTGTATTTTGTTGTTCTTTGGCTGGGCACACCCTGTGCTTTTAACCAAACTCTTCTATTTAAATAAAACGACTTCGCTTATCCAAAAAAAAACAAATCATTATTCAATAAAATTTACACATGAGAACAGTGTTTCCTTTATGAACTGTAGCAAAATTCAATTTACTACTCCCTCTATTTCTAAACGATTATAGTTTAAGGTTTGTTTGTACTTTGTACAAACTAAGAAAGCTAATATATATTTTTTTTTAATTTTGATGAATTTGTTAGACTTGTTTTTATTATAACTTTTGTGAATTCACTTTTCCAATACACTTATTTTCCTCTCCACTAATAGCTTTTATTTATGTTTTTATCCACTAAATTATTCACCAATAAATAAGTATTTCACCTTTAAAAGATTCAATTATCTATTTAAAAATGTGTAAAATAATTAATGTGGGTAAGGGTATAATTGATAATAAAAAATAATGAATTTAACCTTAAACTTAAAAAATGAAATATAAATAAAAATATTTTTTCTCCAAAAAATTGACAATTAAAAAGTGAAGTATAAGATAATGTATTAGTTATATGCATAGACTAAATCTGTACAATTGTATCTTTCTTCTTTAAATTCGACTATGTTCAGTACAAACAACATGAAAAAAAATTAAATACCAATGTGATGCTCCATTCTATTTATATTTTAATATTTAAGGCCGTTGAGAGCATATTCACTGCTGATTGCTTAACGAGTTCATTATAAGATGTCCTTGCTTAACTTTTTATCATTAGAAAATATTTAAATGTTATATTGAGTTGTTTAAAATTAAATTTTGATTACTTTTATATACAAAATATGATCAGATTGTTCAACTATTATTAAAATAACTACTTATCATTTAAGGATAATTTAAATATGAGTTATTTAGAAATTATTTAAAATTAAACCATTAAAATAAATATACATAAATTAATTGACTATGATTTGACACGATCAATTAACAATATATAAAGAACACAAAATAAATTATTTAAAATTTTCTCATTAAAGACGTTCTTAATCAACATTTAATTTTGCATATTTATTTTTTGGATTAAAATACTTTTCATTTTCATAAATTTTATCTTTTAATCCTCATGCTAAGAAAAAAAATTAAAGTTATGCTTTTTTTAGCCGTCACCGCCAGAGAGTAAAAATATATAACTTTCAAGGGTAAAGAACTAAATCAATTGAGAACTAATTTCATAAACAAAATTATTAAGAATTAAAAATATATTAAAGTTATTTTTGCTTTAAAATGAAAAATAAGTAACTAAATGGTGTTCACACCTTCATTAAATTCTCATTAATATTTGATGAAAAATAGAATATACACCGAATTCTAACAATTGAAAATTATGAAAACTAATCCACAAATAATAAATAAAATTACACATAGATAAAAGTATAAAACTAAAATACAATTAAGTAGACTAATTAGTATAACTAGAGTAATGGCCCCGTACTTTGTACGGAAAAATAACCAAAACAGTGGTCAACGTTTTAAAATGCAAACAAAAGAAAAAAGAAAAGATAAAAATGCAGCAGATGACTAATTTGAAGTCATTTTTTTAGAGACCATAAATAGTATCATGTCCAGGACGGATAATTTTGCTTTAGATGGGTAGGAGTATTATTGTCAACAAAACTCTCCCTCAAAATTAATTGATTGTTGAGGAAATTATTACTGTGTAGGTAGTGTACCTTTGTATATATCTTTATAGACTATGTCTCTCAATCAAAGTTAGTCTAATTGATAATTGATAATGAATACTAAAGCATGATCAAGCTCTATTCTATTCTTAATAAATCCTGAAGTTGAGTCACCCAAACTATTGATATGTAAAAATAAAATATATGGATCATGCTGAGGGAAGGGCATTGTTTTGTTTCTTCACGACGTTGAATACTGTATAGAATCTACTGAATCAAATAGAATAAAACCATCCAAAAGCAAAATATTGTAGTCTGCCGCCCAACTCTAAGTTCTCTCTGTCCGAGACTCATTACGTACTGCGTTGGTAAATGAGACTTTTTTTTTTTTGCCAAAAAAAAAAAAATTGCGTAAATGTCAGGCGGACCAAAGTATTTGTGAAAATGTCACGCGGGTTAGTTCGCTAGTCAGACCAGCAAACTACGATGATGACATGTCATGATGCTGATGGACACGTAGTTCGCAATTACGATCATTTTGACATATCATACGTCTCAATCGGACATTCCAGTCAAAAGTTATAGTCTTCCAAAGTTTATACGCAATTTTGAAAACTTGTCACGTGTCAAGCCTAGTTCGCTGGCCTACCTAGCAAACTTGGTATAGATTGCCCGTTGGGCAGCCACATAGTTCGCTGGAAGGTGTAGCGAACTACGTGTCCATCAGTATCACGACACATCATCATCGTAGTTCGCTGGTCTGACTGGTAAACTAGCCCGCGTGACATTTTTACAAATACTTTGAATCTCATGACATTTACGCAAATTTTTTTTTTTGGTGGCACAAATAAAAAAGTCTCTTGGTAAATAGGGGAGAGAGAATGTGTGATGGGATAATAATTAACAAAAGAAGCGTGCTTCGAAGGCGTGTGAATTGTGATGATGGGAAAGGGATAGCATCTGTCACTGTAATGCGATCATTTTTTTAGAGAAATAATATTTATAATATTTATATACAAAGAGACAGAAAAAGGAGAAAAGATATCACAAGTAGTTCATGATTATTTACGAATAATAATATAGTTCAATTTTTTATTCATTGAAAAATCATATATTAGTATATAACAATTAACTATTTATTTGGTTTTTCCTGTTTAGTGTATATTTTGTATAATAAAGTGAAATCATTAATAATATATATTATAAATTTATGTTATGTTTTGTCTAAGGTGTTGTCAACAAGTATTTTTAGGATATCATTTAATAAATTAAAAGAAAAAATATTTATTATAAAAATTATAGGAGGATGTAAAAATGTAAATTAATGTCTTAAAAATATTGATTAACATTTGTTGTTATTTAAATATAGAAAGAAACCACGAAGAAGGAAAGAGAAGAAAAAATAATGAACAAATTTTTAAATTATTTGAATTGATAAATTAAGGGTTTAATTACTTTAAGATTATCTAAATTTATTTTTTATCAATTTTTTAATTAGGTCTTTAGACTCTTTTATATCATTTAATCTTTGAATTTGTATTTTTTTAATTAGATCTATATATGCTAGTTTCAATAGAGACATGCATATTTAAAAAGGAGAATTTCTATGATGTCCTCAATAATATTAGGGATTTTGATACTGTAATTTTTTTAACCAATTAAATTACATGTCATATTTTCATTAATTATTTTTTTTTGTTTTTTAAATTAGTCCTTAATTATTATTTTTTAAAATTGAAACTTTTTAAAATTTAAAAAAATATGATTAACGATAACTTTAGAAGTCTGAACCCTAATATTTTTTTAGTTACAACAATTTTTATAAAAAAAAATCTTTTGGGATTTAGAGTTTAAAAATTTCTTATTATTATTTCTTAAGCATATATTTTATAAAAAGTGTTGAAAGTAATTAAAAAGATTCTAGGATTCAGACTTCTAAAATTATCTTTAATCACATTTTCTAATTTAAAAAGTTACCATTTTAAAAAATTTAAAAATAATAACCAAGGAATAGTTTGAAAAAATAAAAAATAATTAATGAGAAGATAACATATAATTTGACTGGTTACAAAATTAACAATATCAAAATCCCTCAAATTATTGGGAGCATCATAGAAATTATCTTTAAAAAATAAATACAAATACAAAGACACAATTAAAAAAATAGTTCAGAAACTTATTTAAAAATTAAAAATAGTTTAGGGACTTAATTTAAAATATTATGAACCTCTACATACCAATATTCTCACATCTATAAGCAAGTATTCTCCCTTCTGCAATTTCTAAGGTTAGTATTCATAGATTCATCAACCATTTTAGACATACAAGGATGAAAATACTGACCTGCAAAAACTCACAGTATTTTTGTTCTTTAACTATTTGTTATTTTTAAATAAGTTCTTGAATTTTTTTAATTGAGTCCTTAATCTTGTATTTGTTTTTTAATTAGGTTTGAACCTAATTAAAAACTAAGTACAACTGCAAGGAACTCAATTGAAAAAAATCTAGAACCTAATTAAAAAATGGTAAAAGTTCAATAACCTTTAGAATAATTAAGCCTAAATTAAATTCTTCTTCCACCTATATATTGTGATTAAAAGAAAATACAAATACGTTAATTAATATTTAAATTTATATTATTATAAAATGAAAAATAAAACCAGTTATATTTCATTGAAAAATGTTATTTATATAATAATGCACACCAACAGCTTGTACAATAATATTTTGCGAGTGTATAACATATTACATGTCATAACAAAAAAAATATAAGTACAAAAAATATGTTGTATAAGTTATTATATAAATTCTTAAAAAAATATTATGATATAAATTGTAATGTGTATTATATATCTTAGTCTGAGGTTAATTGATGTATTTTTTACAACCTTTCATCTTATTTATAAGAAACAAATTATAATAATAAAGTGATTAGACAGTAATTAATTTGTTGAAATTAAAATTAAATGTTTAAATAATATTTAGGTTTAATCTTGACAAAAATAATTATTAATAAAAAATTATTTATTTATTGACTGAATTTCAGGTGGGTCAAGAAAAAAAACTTATATTATATTTTATATTATAACTTGTTTGTAGATCCTATTATGCTAAATAGAGAAAGATACGTACACACAATACCATGAGCTAATGTTTAACACGGACCATTCTAATTTTGGCATGTGTGGTTGGCGAGTCCGCAGAGTCATTTGGGGTGAGTTTCAGTGTTTGACTGATGAATTGACCCTGCGTTAACGGACAAACGGACAACCACGAACATTCAAAATTACAAATTCAATCGGTTTCATTATTTGATAGGTTAAGAGTAGTATATTGTGTAATTCTAAAACACCATCATGCAAATTTTTACACTATTATTAATAAATCTGGTGACTGGTGGCACCTTAAATAGATGCCTTAATATTGTTTAATTCTTTAAACAATATATAACAATATTTACACTGCCATTCAATATAATAATAATAAAATAAAAAATGTGTAATAAAAATATATTGTAAATTAAACTATAAATGTGACTTTATTCTACAAGCAAAGTTGGAGGAGAGCCAATTAAACTATCTTTTTTTTTGTTTGAAAATTTTATTATTGTAGAAATTCCAGTTAAGTCAAAAACTTTGCCAACTATCCTCGCATATTAATTAATAATATTTGAAACTATATGTGTTTCCCATATATATATATATATTCACTTTTTCTCTCTTAAATTTAAATTAACTAACTAATGAGGATATTTTAGTTAAGAAGTAATTTTCATATCAATGAAATACTAATCGATCGTTGCATTTCAACCCTAAAAATAATAATATCTTCGTAGTTTTGAAATCGAGGAACGATTTAACTTCGTATTATTTTTTCAAACGTGCAATTAAGCTTGTGTTGGACTAAGTGATCCTGCATGTTTGAAAATAATTATTAATAATTAATTTTGTCAAAATTTTATTAAAAATTAACAAAATAAATCAAACCTGAGACAGCCCAAGTCAAATCAAGTCGCACCATGTTCCGCCAAAATAAATTTGTTAGCTTGATTTCGTTGTTATAATCAACCATTTTACATTCACGTTTTTATTTTAAAACTTATTATACATCCTCAAAAGGTAATAAAATAAGAGAAATTAGTCGATGTGATAGTACATAAAAATTAAATTCATAAAATATAGTATGAAAAATGATAGGCAAGAATATCATGCCTCATAGAGACATGCGCATAACCAACCAGGTTGTTGTCCTTTCTTTGAACAGAGGTAGCATTTCATTTACGCAACTGTTTTAAACGAAGCCAACAGGTGAAAAGTTTAGACACAAGAATGCTGCTGAACTGAAAATACAAAATTGTACATACACAAAAAAAAAAAGAGGTAGGAAAAAAATCCAAGACAATTACAACATTACCCACGTGATCCTATGTACTCTTGAGCAAAATGATGTGGGAATTACGGAATGATTTGTCCTTAACGGTCATCCAATGATCAGCGATGTCTTTAGCAATTTTTACGGCATCTGATGCAGTTCCAAGAAGACCTCTTTTCGTGAACCCCACTGTATATAATCCGTTCTCTCCCTTCCAACCCATTGGAAACGGAGTTTTCGGCACTCCGTCTTTGGTGAATGATTCACAGCTCTGCAGTTTCATAAATAAATAAGTAAATAATTTTGAATTTAATAGGCCTGTTGAGTATAAAAAACAATCAGAAATTATAATAATAAAAATAAAGTTATCATAAATGGGGATGGTGTTGTAAATTTTGTCATTTTAGTGATGTCCATGCACTAATGCACCCAAATATGGAGAGGATTTTGCCTGACCCAGAAAAAGAAAACTCATAAATTAGGTTGGAATAAAAATTAAAGCAGAAGGAATGGTGAGAAGGAACAAATCAGATTACTGCAGTTTTTCAGCTCGATCAGAAGCATTTCACATCTCGAACGACGGAAAGGAACAAAAGAGGTATTGTTTTAGGTGTAATTTTACGAGTAGCTTACGGGATATTTCACATGAAACGTCACTAGAATGAAAAGGTTTCAAATTTGTTAAGCGCAAACCCCAAAGTCACTTTATCTTCCTTTCATTGTTGTTGCATGAAGAAAAGAACCCCTTTGTTGGTTTCTGCTATGCAATTCCCAACTCCCAAACCACCAACTGACTCAACAAGTGCATGTACATTCGTTTGAAATACTAGTACTATTTTAGAATATTGGAGATAATTGTTTATTTTTAATTAATAAAACAAACTGAATAAAATGCATATTAATGTTTTTTCACATCTTAAAAGAGTGTACTGTATGCCTTCAAGAAAATAGAGAAATAACTCAAATGAGAGAAAAAAAAATAGTTGGAATTGCTGATATGCAAGATAGACGTAAAAATGCAGAAGGAAAGGTCATTTTTTTATACCTTAAGCCAAGTGGGCACGTTGCTTTTGTATCCCGTTGCCAATATTATAGCACTGAACTCCTTTTCTTGTCCATCCATAAACTTGGCACCATTTCTTGTTATCTCCTTCACACCTTCCATCACCTGCAATAAACCCTAACCAAACTTAGCAATAGACTCTAGACATGGCAAAATTGAATATATATATATATAGCTGTTAATTGGTTTTTAAAGTACATTATAATCAGCAAACGAAGCATGGTGATATAATTTGGTTGCCGTTAAATTAATGCAGACGTACCTTTATGTTACCGGATCTTATTTGAGCGACTTGTCCAACATCAAGCACAGGGGTTTTCCCGGTTACTAGTTTCAGCTCTATAGGCCCCGTTTTGGGCCTCCTAACGCCATAACGAGCGGTGTCACCCAACATTAACCTAGCCGCCGCCAAAACCAACTTGTCTACTAACTTTATTGGAAGCCATTTCAAGAGAGCCATAGCTATTCCAAACGTCGAAAACCCAAACATCTCCCTAGGCAAAACATGTACCTATATCATAAAACCATGAGTCAACAAACACACTTTTGACCATTATTTATCATATTTTAACTCAATTTTTTTATTGACAAATATTTATTTATTAGAATATTAATTTTATTAACGATATAACTTGATGTAATTTTAAGTTAAAATTAAAGTTTCAACTTGATAATATATATATATATATATATATATATATATATATAAATTGATTTTTAATGTAAATATTTATTAGTGTTGATCTTTAATGGAGACTTTTACGATAAAGATTTAAACTTTAAAGGTTTGCAATAAAGATCAATAAGGATTACCAAAGTAAAACTAAGTCTGATTGAAAAACAATGAGTAATTGCATCGTTCATATTTTAAGTACTTACTCAAATGAGAAAAACATGCATGGGAAACAACAAGAACATATATGTATATACTATGCTATATAAAACATCAACAACACATTTAATCTAAGTTTATTCGGGTCATGATGAATGAGCTCAATAATAAATCGGAAATAAGACAAAAAAAAATGGAGAAAGGAAGAAAAAAATAAAAATAAGCTAAAATAAAAGAAAGGTAAAAAGAAGCGAAATAAATGAAAAAGAAAAGAACTAAAATAAGAGAATGACTAAAATATAGAATTATTAATGGGTTTAACTCTCCACCAAGTTTATAATTTTTCTCTACTCCGTCCTAAGACATATCATCTGTCAATCTATATCACACTCCATTAGGTCTTTGTTTAATTACTTTTTCTCATATAAGTTTCAATCGACTTATACCCCTCTTTGTGTCAAGCTTTTAGTAACAAATTTTTGTTCTTATGAGAGCATCCAGTGATCGTCTCATAACGTATTCAAACCAACTTAATCTATATTTCTTCATCTTTTCACATACCGGTGACACTGATATCTTTCGTCGAATATCTTCATTTCTTATCTTATTCATTTTCATATAACCACATATCTATTTTAACATTCTTATTTCTACTACATTATTTTATGTTCATGTTATTTATGTGTTAATCAATATTCCGTTCCATATAATATTATGGTCTTACAGTTATTCTATAAAATTTTCCAAGTTAATTACATGGTTTTAAATAGGGTTTCTCAATCGCAAATATTGACCATAGTATCAAGTTATTTTGTATTACTACAACCTTAATTTAAAATAATGAGTATATAGTTAGTTAGTTACTTACTGTGTTTCTTGCAACCATGTAAGGGTTGGCGTTGTGGCGGCAGAGATCCAGGCTAACTTCCATGCCGGAGTTGCCGCAACCAATGACCAAGACCCTCTGGTTGTTGTAATCAGAACCAGATTTATAGAAGCTGGTGTGAACAATGGGACCGTGAAACTTGTCCATGCCAGAAATGGAGGGAAGAACAGGCTCAGCATTCTCTCCGGTAGCAACAACGAGCCACGGGGAAATGTACTGAAAACCGTTGGTTCTGACGAGCCAAAGCTGAGAAGAAGGGTCGAACTGGGCGGTCTGAACGGATTGGTTGAACCTGGGGCGGATGTTGAAGCGTGAAGCGTAGGAGTTGAGGTAGGAGATGAACTGGTTCTTGGAGGGGTATTTTGGGAAATGGAGGGGGAAGGGCATGAAGGGAAGTTGGCAGAAGTGTTTGGGGAGGTGGAGTTTGAGACGGTCGTAGGTTCTGTGTTGCCAGAGGGAGGTGATGCAGTGACTCCTCTCGAGAATGACGTAGGGTACTCCGTGCTGGGAGAGGCACGCGGCCACGGCTAGCCCTGAGGGTCCTGCTCCTACGATGATAGGGCCCTGAACCCACACGCACTTTACTTCTTGCCCCTCCATGTGCGTGACCAAGGAATTAAGGAAACAACAAAATGATCCTGAGCCCTGTTAATTTGCTGGAGGGGTGTGTGCGCCTTTTAAATGCATGGAAAACACAATTCTTTACATAGAAACATTCATTTTACCACACCAACCGCACAACACTTAACATCACACAATGGGCTCAGTAATAATAATTTTACTCACCATATATAAATCATTCTTTATTTTAAATATGAGTTTTTATATTTAGACATTTATAAATTTTAAACATCTATTTGATATTTCTCTGTTCTTATCAAATTATATATATATATATATATATATATATATATATATATATATATTTTATCTTTTTTTCTTTCAAAGGTGTCACATAATTATGAATGTTTAAGTATATTTATTCTTAAATATATTATCAACATCCCTTTTGTTATCTCTTTTATTCTATTATATCATAAGTTTTATCATTTATATTTTTTCTTGCACATTTTCTCTCTCTCTAAATATTAGATAATATATTAAATGTTTATCAAACATTTTCCTAATAATTCTGATCAAGAGGTGTGTTATTTTCTTTCTTCAAGCACAAGTGAGGGGAACAAATTAATTACACTCAATTATACTCCTTTCTTTTGGCATCGAATATAAGAAAATAACATTAAGTTTATCTTGAAAATATTTAATTTTAATTGATTTTATCTTATTTTTTATTTAATCAAGATTTTAATTTTAAATTTTCTCTTTTATTTTTCATATCAAGTTTTAAAAAAAGGTAAATTAGAAAAAACATAAATGAGAATAATAAGATTACATGATGCTAATTAACAAGGAACTAATGACATTAATTTTGGAGTTAGATTCACCGAAAGATTAACATATTGATGGCTATGCATTTATATTATTAATTAATAAAAAATATTATTCATGTAAATTTTAAGATAATTATTATACAAGTTAATAAAATTATTATATATCTACTTATTGATATAAATTTCTCTAAAAAATTGTACAGAATAACCAGAAATAAAATAAAAATCCTCCATGAAAAAAATAGCTTATACATAAATTAAAATGAAGTTTTGGACGACAAGTTAATGTAAAAAAAACTTCAGAGTTCCAAAAAAAGAATAACGTCTATAAATTAGCTTATGAAACTAATTTTTTATTTTTTTTTCTCTTGGAAATAATGGTGAACATGTTTATCTAAATAGGTCAATGATAAATTATAATTAGATGATAATATGAAATAATTTTATATTCTTATTTTAATAATTAATATGCAAATGCTTTTTCTAAACAAGAATTCATAAACAAATTATACAATAACACCTTTTTTATATTTTTTTCATTGCATCATTTATTATATTTTATATTTTTCTGTTAATTGTATACTTTGTCATACAGGTTTTTTTTCAACAAGATTAGTTCATTTCATTGCAGCATAATTGTGAATACATGTTCCCTTGGTATTGAATTATAAATTCCGAATTAACATACTAAATTTGTTATACAAGTTATTGTATAAATAATATTTATTTTTAAATAATGATATATGAACATTTTCATAATATATACACTTATTTGATATTCTTTATTTCTCTTTATCCATCTTCTTATCATATTATATTACTTATTACTTTCTCTTTTGATCTCTATCATCAGGTTGATCGAAAGGTAATGTGAATATAACTTAAACTTTAGGTTCACAAATAAAAAATATTTTATTAATCTTTATAAAATAAAAAATATCACATATATTAACAAAACAGTTCAACATATAACCTTCTTAAAATAAATTTAAGTATGACTCAACTTTTGGTCAGCTTCATCTCTATTTATCTTTAGGTATCTAATAGCATTGGTATTTATTTGTCATTTTTTTCAATAATTTTAAATCCTCCGTGGTATTTCATCATAAATCTTTCCATTTAATAAATATTAATTAAATTTTTTTAATTTTTTTATTTAATACTTAAAATATATATATATATATATATATATATATATATATATATATATATATTAAAAAGATATAGCATTCCTCAATAAGTGAAAGAACCGGAGGTAGGGGACTAGGACTGGGATATGCTGTAATTGACACAGGAAGGATAAGGAAAAAAAAATATGAAAATCTTTTTAAAAAAAGATGAACCTATACTTTTTTTTTCATGAGTTGAAGGAGATAGGAAAAAAATTAATAAATTATGTGATAGAAAATAAAATAAAAAGGTGAAATGTAAATAATAATACTACTAATATTAACAATAATAGTAGAAGAGTTACATAATTTTTTGTGCACCTTTTTTATATCGCAATTATTATATTAATATTTTTATATCATTTATAAGTTTATTATTATTATTATTATTATTATTATTCATAAAATAAGTTTGTGAGAATGTTTGAACTGTAGAATATTTTTAACTAATATTTTAATTTTTTTATTATATAGGATGAATGTTTATTTTATATAACTTATAATAGATAAATATTTTAAATATATAAATTATATTATAAATAAAATTTATAATAAATAATATAAATTATGGTATAATTTTTTATTAGTGAAAAATTATTTAAAACTGGATAATAAAAGATGATATATATAACTTGAAATAAATAGACAATTTTAAAAATATACAAATAAAGATAAAAGATTAAATGCAAATTTAAAAAAAAGAAAAATATCAAAAATAAATAATTTAATAGGTTAGAAGAGTACTTGGAAGTTGTCTATTTTTGTTATTTGTATATCTATCTAGCTATCTATATATATAACAATCGTCCAGTTATCATTACATGTCAACAATTGGACAATTTTACATTTTTATTTAAATAATCGTGCATTTACGTACACAGGATCCACGGCCAGTATAATATAAAAGGAAAATGATTATTGGACACTGGTTGGGTATTTACACTTTGATAGAATAGGAAGAAGAAAAAAAAAGATGAATATGATTTATGATGTAATGAGTCTAGACAACATAAATAAAGATGAATATGAGTATTTATAATTTGTGAACAAGTATGTATCATCGCCCAATATAAAACTAGGTACTCATTTAGAGAACCGCAATCTCATCACACTACTGAAAGCAAGGAACTGAGGGATCTTTACTCGTTATAGTCTTTACCATGATCAAACACATTGCTACGAAATTCAAACTCAATTAAAAACCAAAGAAAACAAAGATTCTGAGAGGTTGTCATGCCCAAAAGGGAAGACATATAAAACCTTTTTTTTTTCTTTCTTCAGTTGTGTGAAAAGTCTCTCTTAGCATATCAATGCATGCATGGCTTCCTCTCTCAACCCTTCTCTTCTTGGATGCCGCTCATGATCAGCTTCGTGACAAGCCAATGCTCCAACTTATTGACCTCTGCAATGAATTATACATTCCCATTGTTGCCTTCAGATTTATAGCCTAACCTCAATCACACACGTTGTTAGCATTATGGGAAATTGTGGATAAATATATTGTAATTGAGGAGAGCTCAAAAATGTTGATTTTGTGGTCAAAATAGTAGTCGTCGGCAGAAGGATTCCAAGCATATGGCAATATATGCCAAGATCGACTCCATCGACCCCTCATTCTTTTCTCCTTTTTCGATCTCTTGAAGAATCATTGGGCATATAGTTCTAGCTTCCTTTAAAATCCACAGGGGACGAGAAGAAGCAATAATTGAAAGTAGAATCAATACCACCCACGTACCACGATATCGGCTTTCCAACAATAAATTTGCCGCCACTCACTCAGTGTTCATTTTCACTATGCTTCTGCTTAACTTTCGGATATAGTTTTACGTTTTACTTACAAAATATGCAATGCAAAAGCCTAAAGATTCAAAATTACAATAAATTTTGGATTAAATATATTTTTAATATTTGGAAATTAATATTGCTTTTTGTTTATCAAACTCTCTATTTAAACTTTTTTTTAAAAAATATTTTTTATGACCTATTTTTTCTCTATCTCTTATTATGTAACTTATTTTATCTCACACTATTTTTCTCCTTTTCTCTATTTCCCATTTAGTTCAAAATTTTATTAATTTTTAAAAATTATAAACAGAGCATAGAATTATAAGTCGTTAAAAAAATACAAAATACTCATGTGTTACATAATAAGTAAAACACGTGAATGAATGGATAGAAAAAGATAATGTAATTGTTATTCCTTTCTCAAGGAATACAAACTTAATTTATAATATTCCTTTTTTAAGAATGCATACTCTCTGATTGAAAAAGGGTATTGAATATTGAGATGAGAAGGTAAAAAGAGAGAGAAAGGAATTAACGTGTGGTGAATGAATCCCAGAAATAGAAAGAGAGAGAGGGGGCGAGTAGTACAGTGTAAGAGAAATGATATTTAATAATTTGTAGAAAAATAGACTATTCTAATAAATATTATGACATTGTTAATAGTAATTTCTTTTAGAACACATTTTTTAACATTTAAATAAAATTAAAATATTAAATATTTTAAATAAATTATGAATACATTTTCATTATAATATTTAATTTTTTTATTTAATGACTTCTTAATTAGTGTTTTTAAGATATTTGTTAGTAAGACTCCAAAAATATTATCTTCGTCGACTGACAAATTTGAGTGGGAGACAAAGAAAAATAAACACAAGATGGGAAACATAGTTTTGAAATTTTGTATCTGCCGTCTTTAGCACGATTTAAACAAAATATTAATTTGAAAAAAAAATACAAAATATTAAATATTTTAATTAATATGCATATATAAATTTTCAATACCATGGAAAGGGTATTGAATATTGAGATGATAAAAAAAAAGCAAATAAGATGTACTGAATGGATCCCAGAAAAAAGTGTAGCGCATGGTCTTAAACAGGAATAAAATTTAATAATATTTCTTAAAAATACAGAATATTAGCTAATTAGATAATTAAGATATTGATTAAAGAATTAAAAGTAATTTTATTTACATAAAATATAATATTCAATGTACTATTAATATATCTTCATTGTAAATTTTAATTTTTTTTAATTCTTGACTTCTTAATTAGTGTCTTTGAAACACTTGTCAATAAGACTCAAATATTTCTGTCGACAGATATAAATGGAAGACAAAAGAAAAAAAGAAACAACAAAATGGGGAACATTGATTTGAGATTTTGAATATTCGTTATTTATAGTATGACTAAACTAAACACGAATTTACCAAAAACAACATAACATTAAATAGATATTAAAATTTGTAGGCATAAATTTTTCTATAAAAAGATGCCAAAAGAAAAATACGTTTTTTTTTACAAATTAAACTGTTTTGTAAGGATATTTGATTTTTGGGAACAATTACGCGGGATATTTGATTGTTTTTTGGTAGAATAAAGGTATATACTACTCAACTAGCAAGTTGTCATCAAGTTGGAGTTGACGTTTGTGCGTGAATAAAGATTGCGTTAATAATAGACCTTTTGATCCAACCAATTAGATGTCTGCAGAAGAAACACCTAAGGAGCATTACGAAACTTGAATCAACGACGAAATGAAATCCGCATACGTGACTTTCACTGAATATATTATAGTGTTTTGATATGGGGATCTAATTAACATGCATTTTAGATTCACCTGCCAGAAAATCTCACATGGAAAAGGATTTCTGGGCACTAGGGATCGACAGGGATCTTTCATGGATATATACTTAGTTGGACTAGATCAACTAGCCTCCTAAATTAATAACAAGTGATATTATTATTTAAACAAAAAAATTCATATACATACATGTTTGTATCTTTTATCCGTTATCCATGCATATGAAAAAATATATATTAAAGAAATCAATCTTTTAAATAAATCTTGGTATTTTGAGAAATTAATTTTTAACTTTCAGTAAAAAAAAACCACTAATCCATCCAAAATGTACGTCATTTTTAGTTGTAATAGGGCATGTTGCAATTTTGCTACATATGGCACGGCAGAAGAACATGTATATATGTTGAAGAGGAAGTGCATGAACAGGATAAAAGATATAGAGAGGTTGATATTGAAGACTCTGAAGTGTAGGCTAAAAATTATAGAAAAGAAAGAATCAACGACGGCAAGCAGCCAAGCACCCTCAAACCCCAACAAGCTCCTCCCTGATTGGGGCATGCAAGTTGTAGTTATCGTGAGATGGACTGACAAGAGAACACCTATTTCCCTTTCCGTAATCATTTATATTTGAACAGTTATATTAATTATTCCTAGATATACTTTATACTGTATCCTTCACTATGTAATATATATATATATATGTGTACATGTGTGTGTCTCATAAGTAAAATGGCCATATAGTATAATTTTATTATCTGAGAATAAACGGATACGAGGATGATGTAACGAGATAGATGTATGATATAAAGCAAGAAAGACTATATTAATTTTTGTAATCTTTAATTTTGCTTTCATAATTGCTGATGATATATATATAAGCTAAAATTACCTTCTATATTGTTCCTTTTTATTTGGACAAACGTAAGCAATGATAGAAAGATGATAACAAATTAAGAGGTAGATGTATAGAACCTGCATGCTTTAATTTGAAAAGGAATTTTGAACAGTAATGTGTGTGTGGGCTGAGACTGAGCAAAGGGAAGTTGGAGGCACAGTTTGGTCTGCCACAATGACGATAACGAGCCATCAAACATTCAATAATTAATATTATAAGTTCCCCACATCACAGCTCTACATAGCTCCAACTTGAGAGCTATAGCGAATCTCTCCCTCTCATGTGTGCACGAGACAGCAAGAGCGGTTTTTGTTTTGATTTGGCTGTCACTCTGTATATCTGTGATCAGATCTTCAACGATTAAACATGTATCGAATTAACATAAAATCACTTTGGGTGCACATAGTCTTGTGAAGCATGTATTTCAAAATTATAAACTGTTTTAGGTTGACTCCCGTAAAACATGGTTCACAACTTCCCACATATATTTTTAAGTGAATTCAACAATTTGTTAAAAAATGGAAAGAAACTTAGAAAAGAAAAATGAATGAATGATCGTGTATATATATATATATATATATATGTGTGTGTGTGTGTGTGTGTGTGTGTTTGGGTATGTGATTAAAAATAAATTAAAATTTGAACATTGCTTTGCAGTATCAGCCATAATTTTTTTTTCATGAACATACACAGGAGTTCTCATAACGGGGACCGCATCCTCTCCATAAAGAAAATAAATCTTACTCCACCAAAGTGTATATCATTTCCATTATATTTATTTTTTCAAAATCTTATAAAATAGAAGAAATAAAGGAAAAAGGAAATATGAAGAGGATCCATTTCCCTCGTAACGATATTGATGATATGAAATACGAATCCTCTTCAGGCAGAGATATCTCTACCTCTTTGCATCAGTTTTTCAATCTTTTTATTTATCCATCATTTGTTTTCTTCTTTTCATTTTGAATGTGCTTGGGCTTTTAATTTTTCTAGGTGTTGAGATGGAAAAGGATCTTTGATATGAAATGTGGATATTATTAATTAGTAGGAACACAAATTGACATGAACGAAAAAGTTATATTTGATTTGACATGGCTATCTATAACTATCCTTAAACTTCTTAACATTAATCATGTCATTTCGTACAAATAAACCTCATGAAAAAAAAAGGGAACTAAATAAAAGTACTTATGAGATACTGATGACCGTCTTTAGCTTTTCGTCCATACAAAATTCCCAAATATTAAAAGAAAAAGTGACAATTAATCGTTTCTTTTTTTAGGTTATAATTAATCGTTTCTTGATAAACGAGCACTAAGTTTTTTTCAACAGAAAATCAAACACGTACGCACTACATTTTTAAGGGCTTAAGGTGAAGTTAGAAGTTTGTTCATATGGGGCCTATGACCAGTCTGCGTTGGCGCGTTACAACCCTGAAGATCGATCATGTGTTGGTGATTACTGATTAGTCAATGCAATTGTCAATCCTCCTTCAGTTACATATATATACCTACAGGTCGTCAACACATAAAAAAATGTACCTATAGGTGGTGACAAACTAATGTGAATAATATTTTTTTAACAAACGTTTTTATATCTTTAGTGTTCTTAATTTATCAATTTGATAAAAGTCCATTAAGAATATGAAATATTAATTATCAACAAGATTCAACGGCAAATCATTATATTCTTTAAATATATTAACAGAAGTTTAATTTTTTGACTATAGAAAATATTTTATTAAAATAGACAATTGATAGTCTCATAACTTTTAATTATAAAAATATCTTATTTTTTTAAAAAAAGAAAATATAAAAAAATAATCTATGTCATATTTAAATTATTATTAGAAAACAAATATAAACAAATTATACTCACATTTCTTAATACAAGTTGACTTAGGTGTGATATGTTTCCTTTTATAAAACAAAAAGAAAGAGAAAAGAAAGAAAGAGTGTCAAAGTAAATGAGTATTTAAGATACATGAATGTATCATCATTTTTTTATAAGTACGCTGCTTTACTAAATTAATTTTTTTTTAAGTTATTATGTGTTATATTGTATTAATAATTATATTATATTATTTAATATATATTAATTAAATTAAAATGATCAATTAAATATATCTAAATAGATTTTTAAGTAAATATGAGATAAATGGGTGGATATAAATATTATATACGATTATGGTTCTTAATGTCAAATCAAATTTCTTTTCTTTTTTTATCATCTACAAATAATATCTTCTAAGGAGTGAATGGTTCAATATGTTATTTCAGAGATTTTATTGGATAATAATTTTCACCATAAAAATTTAAAAATTAATTTTTCAACGATTAATATTAAAACTTGTTTATCATATTAAATTATCAAGAAATTATTTGTCAATCATGAATATCATGATACTCTGATAGTGGAAAATGTTTGTTATTTTCTGTGTATTTTAAAAAATTAAAAATTAAAAAAAATGATAATTTGTTGTAACAAAATCGAGAGCTTCGTGCAAAGTTTGGTTACTACTGAGAAGACAAGTCTTCCACCTAGGTCGTGCAAGCCTTGAGTAACGCGTTTCTTTATTTTAATATTTTGACGCTGTGACTTGCATTTGAATTAGGCTAGATACAGAATCGTAGCATGCAATCAAATTATTGGATAGCATTAAAAATTGAGGAGGTAATGCACCATATACGTTCCAAAATTTAAAGGAATAAAAGTGGCCTTACAATTTATTGTTACGTGGTTTTAAAGTGTTCCGAAATTTATGATATGGGTAGCATAATATTTGCTTAATATTAAACGTTGTTACGTACTGTTTGAATTTTCTGTTTCATTTTTTTTTTTAGGATAAAAAAAATGTGAGTGTTACAGCATTGGGACGTGTCATGCTCGTTTCAATGCACCTTGCTTCTTTTTGTAAAGTAACGTACTAGTATTTGGTTTTAGAAAAATAAATGCCATTATTAATGACAATTATATATTGTTGGCATTATTTGGTTTGTCCTGTAGTGTTAATAAATTAAAGGAGAAATATTATTATATTTTTTTTAAGTTAAATATGTTGGTAAATAATTTACTATTTTTTTATTATTATTTAAAAAAAATATTTTGTCAATAATTAAATGATAATTTGTTATTAGAAAGAATATTCAATCCATTATAATAAAGTTTGAGTAATTTTATTATAATTTCATTCATAAAATTAAGAACAATAAAATTAAGTAACTTATGTATTTAATTAAATAAAATAAATCTTTGGTTTATATTTGTTTTATTTAACTATTATTGTTTTTAATTGTCTTATATTTCATAATAAATTGATTGAAATAATATTATTGTCAAAGTAACATCTCTTGTAGATAATTCATTATTGTGAAGTATAAATATGAGTATATTTGTTATTTATGCGAATAATCATCGACCCAAAGGAAGATTATTATTTTATCAAATAATATATAAATATGTGGTAATAAATGTGATGATTATAAAGATTTTCATGTAAGCAGTAGTCGGTCCAAAGGAAGACATAGTTTGACAGAATTTATTGTCAATGTTTGATTAATGCGTTGAGAGTATGACTTACAAATTGATATTTATGGTCCAAAGATCAAATGTTATTGTTGTGCTAGGTATCTTGTAAATGGACCCACATTGGTTTGGATTGTTTGTTAATATCATGTATATGCATTTTATTTTAATTATGCATTTGATATGACATAGATGTTAAATATGTTATCTTATTTGTTCTCTATACAGTTTCTGCTATTGCTGTTAATTATGTTGTTCAAGTGTACATGATTCTATGTTGAACGGGATAAACTTTAAATTATGGAAAGAGAATGTGAAAATTGTTCATAGATCTAGATCTTGCGCTAAGGATGGAGAAATCCACTTCCACTCCGAAAAATCCAAATTTGGATTACATAGAGAAGTAGGAGCGCTCTAACCACATGAATCTGATGATCATGAAACGCTTCATTTTGGAGGTGTTTCAAGACTCTGTTACCGAGAGCACTAATGTTAGGAAGTTCCTCCAAGAAAATGAGCAATATTTTTCTAAAAATGAAAAAGTAGAAACAAGCAACACATTAGCAAAACTCGTAACCATGAAGTATAAAGGAAAGATGAACATAAGAGAGTACATTATTGAGATGTCTAATCTTGCTGGAAAACTCAAGACACTAAATTTAGAGCTATCTGATGATTTGCTTGTGCACTTGGTTCTCATTTCTCTTCCTGCATAATACGGTCAATTTGTAGTGAGTTACAATACACAAAAGGATAAATGGACTCTTAATGAGCTCATTGCTCACTGTGTGCAAGAAGAAGAAAGATTTCAGCGAGAAAAGACTGATAGTGCTTACTTGACATCAAACTCTCATAATAAGAAAAAGAAGAGAGCTAAGGACACTGTAGATAAATCACCCATGCTGAAGAAGAAAAAGAAGCAGGATAAGGAATTTACCTGCTAATTTTGAAAGAAGAGTGGACACATGAAGAAACAGTTTTCCAAGTATGCTGCATGGCGTGAAAAGAAAGGTAAGCATCTCGCTTTTGTTTGTTCTGAAGTCAATTTAGCTTCTGTACCTAAAGATACTTGGTGGATAGATTCTGGTGCTACTACTCACATAAGTATATCTATACAGGGTTGCCTGTGGAGCCGACCGCCAAATGATGCTGAAAAATACATCTTTGTGGGCGCTGGCAAGAAAATTTTAGTGCAAGCTATTGGGAAATTCAAATTATTATTAAAAATTGGTGTTTAATTATTTGGATTTGATTGAGTCTTATGTTGCACCGTCATTTAGACAGAATTTGATTTCGATTTCTAATTTGGACAAATATGGTTATTTTTGTTCCTTTGGAAATAATAAAGTTAGTCTTTCTCTAAATTCAAATGTTATTGGTACTGGTTCTGTAATTGATAATATTTATTTGATACTATTACTTTTGATAACGAAATTTTGCACTCTAGTGCTCGAGGTACAAAACAAAAATTAAATGAGAATTCTGCTACTCTTTGACACAAGCGCCTAGGTCATATCTCTAAAATGAGAATTAAGAGGCTTATGGTTGATGAAATTCTTGGACCCCTTGATATGAATGATTTTCAAGTTAGTATTGAATGTATTAAGGGGAAACAGACAAACAAAAAGAAAGTAGGTGTTGTTAGAGCCACTGACATCTTAGAACTAATTCATACGGATATTTGTGGACCATTTCCTACTGCTTCTTGGAATGGTCAACAATATTTTATTACGTTTATAGACGATTATTCAAGATATGGTTATTTATACTTAATTCATGCAAAGTCACAATCTCTAGATATGTTCAAATAATATAAAGCCGAAGTTGAGCTTTAACTTGACAAGAAAATTAAGGCTATTAGATCTGACCGTAGTGGTGAATATTATGGTAGATCTGATGGATCAAAAGAACAACATCCAAGACCCTTTGCTAACTTCCTAAAGGAATGTGCAATTGTCCCGCAATATACAATGCCAGGCAAACCTAGCATGAATGGTGTTGCGGAGAGAAGGAATATGACTCTTAAGGATATGGTTTGAAGCATGATTAGTCATTCTTCTTTACCTTAGTCACTTTGGGGAGAAGCAAATACTGTAGTTTATATTCTTAATAGGGTTCCAACTAAGGCAGTAACCAAAACCCCTTATGAGCTATGGATAGGAAAGAAACCTTGCATAAGACATTTACATATTTGGGGTTGTCCAGCTGAAGCAAGACCTTATAAGCCTAATGAAAGAAAGTTGGACTTAAGAACTATTAGCTGTTATTTTGTTGGATATGTTGAACGCTCTCGGGGCTTCAAGTTTTACGATCCCACTACAAGATCAATTTTTGAAACGGGAAATGTGAGATTCCTTGAGGACGTTGACTTTGAAGGGGAAGATAAAGTAAGAAATATTGTCTTTCAGGAAGAGAATTTTGTTTCTTTTCCTAACGTTGTCATCATTCCTGACGTTGCCGTCATTCAAGATGTAACTCCACTACAAACAATTAATGATCAGACTCTTATTCCTGACACCATTCCAGAACAAGACAACAATGAAATTTCCTCAATAATACCTATGGAACAAAGTCAACAACCTCAAGAAGTATCATTAAGAAGATCCACTAGAGATAGGAAAAGTGTAATTTCAAATGATTATATTATTTTTCTCCAAGAGAATGATAATATTTTAGGCTTAAAGGAAGAAGACCCAATCAACTTCCAACAAGTCTTAGACAATTATAATGCTCATAAGTTGATTGATGTCATGAAGGATGAGATGAAATCCATGAAAGACAATGGCGTTTGGGATCTTATCGAGTTACTTGATGGTGTGAAACCTATTGGTTGTAAATGGATATTTAAGACCAAAAGGGATTCAAAATGTAATATTGAAAGATATAAGGCTCGTCTTGTCACTAAGAGTTTCACTCAAAAGGAAGACATAGACTATAAAGATACTTTCTCTCTGTTTCTTCAAAAGACTCTTTTAGGACAATTATGACACTTATGGCTCATTTTGACTTAGAGCTACATCAGATGGATGTTAAGACAACATTTCTCGATGACAACATTGATGAGACAATTTATATGACTGTAACATCTCGGGCGCTGACGAGGGCGGGGAGTGATCGTTGGTGCAATGAGGCACAAACAAGGAGCGACTCTTGGCAGGCTTCCAGCGGGAGGGGTACATGAATGAATCGAATACACACCCGAACGAGAGGGATCCAGAGGCTGTGCAGGTATGAGACTATACAATTGAGGATAACTTAAAAGGAAATAATAGGTACTACCTATATCAACAAGGTGCATCTACTTTTCGGTAGCCCATAACTTAAGAACTCCACAGTTAAACGTGCTTGACTTGGAGCAATTATGGGATGGATGACCTCCTAGGAAGTTTCTCAGGAAGTGTGTGAGTGAGAACAAAACACGTTGAAAAGTCTTGTGCTAGTATGTGGGGACAGTCATTGATCCTGCAAGTGGTCAGGTGTTACAAGTGGTATCAGAGCAGGGCCTCTCTACCAGTACAGCGTGGTTTGAGGACAAACCAAGGCGGAAGCTGGTGGACACGTCACATCTTGGGCGCTGACGAGAGCGGGGAGTGATCGCCAGTGCAATGAGGCACGAACAAGGAGCAGCTCTTGGCAGGCTTCCAACGGGAGGGGTACATGAATGAATCGAATATACACCCGAGCGAGAGGGATCCAGAGGCTGTGTAGGTATGGGGAAGTTTCTCAGGAAGTGTGTGAGGACAAAGCACGCTGAAAAGTCTTGTGTTGGTATGTGGGGCAGTCATTGATTGTGTATATCATAAATTTAGTGGGAGTAAATTTATATTCTTGATTTTATATGTCAATGATATATTACTTGCCAACAGCGATATAGACTTATTGCATGAAACCAAGAAATTTCTCACTAAAAATTTTGGGATAAAGGATCTTGGTGATGCCTTTTTTGTATTAGGAATTCAGATACTTCAAGATTGTTCTCGAGGTATTCTTGGGTTGTCACAAAAGAGCTATATAGAAAAGATTTTGGAAAGATTTGGCATGAAAGATTGTACATTAGGAGATATGTCCATATCTAAAGGAGATAAGTTTAATCTCAAACAATGCCCAAAGAATAAACGTGAGACAATGGAAATGGAAAAGATTCCATATGCATCAGTTGTAGGAAGTCTAATGTATGCTCAAGTTTGCACTCATCCTGACATAGCATTCATAGTGGGAGTATTGGGTAGATATTTGAGTAACCTAGGGATGGATCATTGGAAAGCAGCTAAAAAGGTTATGTGTTATTTAAAGAAAATAAAGGATTGCATGCTCACATATCAGAGGTCAGATGAATTATAGATCATTGGGTATACTAGCTTTGATTTTGCTGGATGCCAAGATAGTAAAAGATCCACGTCCAGTTATGTCTATATGTTGGCTGAAGGAGTTATTTCTTGGAAAAGTGTTAAGCAGACACTTGTAACTTCTTCTACTATGACTGTTGACTTTGTAGCTTGTTTTGAGGCGTCCAACCATGGGGTATGACTACGAAATTTTATCATAGGGCTGCATGTAGTAAGTGGTGTTGAAAGACCACTAAAGATTTATTGTGAAAATAACTCAACAGTATTGTACTCCAATAATAACAGAAGCTCTTCAAAATCGAAGCACATCGATATAAAGTTTTTGGTTGTTAAAGAAAGAGTTCAGAGTTGTCAGATTTCCATAAAACACCTAGGGACAAACTCCATGCTTACAGATTCACTTACTAAAGGCTTATTGCCTAAGGTCTTTCACGAGCATATTGCTCATATGAGTGTTATTTTATTTGATGACACTATGGTCTAGTGAAAGTTTTTTATGTTGGTGTTCTATATAAAAATATTTATATATTAATTTTCTACAGAATAAAGATTTTGATGTTATTTTCCCTCTAAATGTGTATTTTTGTGCTTGTGTTTCTGCTTTGTGTATGCGAAAAATTAAGTGTTGATCTCATAAGGAGTAAACAAGGACTAGTTGGAAATAGACATGATGGAGATCACATTGCATGTAATTTCCATGCTACTCATCTATACTTAATCTATGTTGTTGAATATATTGGTGTGATGACCATGAAAGGTTTAGTTGTGCTTAAGAGTGACAAACGCCGCCATGATCTCATATTGATATTGGAGATGTACCAGATTGTATATAAAGAGGAATCTAAGGATAAATAACATACAGTTGCGCACTAAAGATATATGATATAATTATTTCAAGTCAATATGTAGTCCATGAGGGAGATTGTTAGGAAATTAAATTTTCTGACATTATTATGTGTTTCATATTATATTAATAATTATATTATACTATTTAATATATATTGGGTAAATTAAAACGATCAATTAAATATGCTCAAATAAATTCTTAAGTAAATATGTGATAAATGAGTGGATACCAGTGTTGGGGCAATTAGGTTTAATGTGAACTTATGACAATAAACACTATATATAGAGTTATGATTTTCAATATGTCAAATCAAGTTTCTTTTTTTTCTTTTCTATCTATAGAGAATACACTATAAGGAATAATTTGACTGAGAAAGACTAAAACTCTTAAGAAAATGTTAAAGACTAGAAGATTAAAGATAAATCACTGTCATGATGAAAATAAGTATGCATTATTTGTTTAAGATTTCTTGATTATTCAATATGATATTTCTGAGATTTTATAGAGTGATAATTTTGACCATAAAGATTTAAGAATTAATTTTTCAACATACTATTATATATATATATATATATATATATTGAGAGAGATGTATGAAGCAGGTATGATGTCATCATTCCCATATTGCAGAATGAGAAGTAGCCATGATGCAGAAGGGTTTGAAAGTGTACTACTTAATCGCATTGAGAGTGGATGCAGAAGCAAGTGGCTCCGCTCGTTCGGGCTGCTTTTTGCTCTGTTATAAGAAACCACTTAGCCACTCACTGCATGGGCATGTCTTGGAATCTCTAGTGGGATATCAGTACATGCATGAGACAAAGTGGAATTGAAGAAGTAAAAAGAAAATTAATGACAGCAAGCAAAGCCATATGCCACATGCATGCGCGCTCAACACAACTATATATATCCACGCACGGTAACGGTATAGTAGTGAGGTTCCAACTTCCAAGCTCTACTCTACTCAGAGCTTCAGACATCTAATATTAATCACTGTTCACATATCATCTAACTCTTAAAAATAATAGTAATGTTGAAATGCATTTATCATTTTCCAACTGAAAATGCTGGTTTAATTTAATTATTTCTAGCTACACTGTGTAATTTATCCCTAAATTGATATGTTCAGCAAAACACACACATATATATATATTAATTCATGACCTGCTTGAATTTCAGGAAATGGTGTGGATTTTAACAAAAAAAGTTAGTTTGGTTGTATTGATTGCATATCTTCAAAAATAGGGAGATTTTCTCAATTTTCTATTGTATTAACTTTTTCTACGATGTATGGAGGGTAACAGCATATATATATATATATATATATATATATATATATATATATATATATATATATATATATATTCTGAAATTGAAGGAGTTGTTATATTAAAAAAATTGGAGTATATATCCATTAATTTTATTCACTTCATAAAATATATTTCTTCATTTTTTTCTGATAAAAATTAATTGTATTTCTTTTTTGACAAAAAAAGATTTCATAAATAAAGAAATGTGATAATGACAAATATTAATCATTATTCTTGGGATATAGGCTAAAGAATTAAAATAATTAAAGACAGATATTTTTATTAAAATATATAAAATTGTACTATTCATAATTTTTTTTTGCATGCGTATGATTTCTATATTTTTTTTAGTTTTTTAATTAACGCTCTAAGAATATTGATTAATAAGATTCTATGGTAATTGTATCATTTATATGTGTGTACTTATTGTTTATTTTTGTCATTACTCATAAGAAACATATATCAAGTCCTCCCTTGTTACTTTTTTTTCTGCACAAGAATTACCCTAGTACCACCCCAACGAGTCCCCACCCCATCGAAGCAAAGATGGTAGCCGACAAAAGAAACAAAATTTAGTTTCCAGGAAATTATGTATTTTGCACATATATTATGACTATACGTATTTGGCATATGGAATGACTATGTGAGGCAAAAGCCTGATGCTCCCTGAATCATCACCAGTACGTGTTAAAGTTGATATCTTGTCAATGTGATGTTGCATAAAAAGGTTCAGTAAGGACTAAACTAAATATGTTTTTTTAATAGTTTAATTTCTGTATGAAAAAAATTATATTAGAAGAAAGGCAATATTTATTTCGGTGATGATCCTTATATTTTGAAAGAATTAGTCACCAACTCTCTGGTTGAGAAATATCCCGGTTTAAAAGGATCACTTAGAGACGAAGAGGAATATTCAAAAGTGATCCATGTTGCTAGTTAGCAGCATGAATTTCTACTTATGCTATATAACTCTTCCTTGTTTCAGTGTTATTTGTGGCATGGCAAGTTGGCAACTTTCATATAGGGACGACAGCATACTATCAAAAAAATTTGTTTCCCACTTGGTGGGTATGTATTGCGCACTCTCAGTAGCTAGCTAGCTACAGATTCTTCGTGTAAACCAAGACAGAAGCTAATGATACTTGGTTCTTTTATCAGTTTGCTTTTTCATCATTTCATGCTATTTCCATATAAACAATCATGCATGTGCATCTATCAATCATTGTTAATTTTGCTCTTTTTCGTTCGACTGTGTATTGTTTGGATGTGGTGACAAAAACACTTAAATTTTTAAAATTTTTATCATTTAGTTAAGGAGAAAAGGAAAACAAGTAAAAATAATAATATAGCCAACAATATGTGCCCCATTATACATAATTGTGCATATTTAACCAAAAGTAAATAAATAAGAAGAAGAAGAAAGAATATCCAGAGAATTCCTTATGGGTTATACAGCACTTTCCTCTTTAAAGAATTGTCCTACCATTTAGACATTGAAAGACTATCGTCACATGGTTTGTGCCATTCCCTTACTTAGGTGATACAGGTGTTTGCTTCATAACGAGTTTGGCCCCATGTAATGTAGGGGCCAAATTACATATTCGAGCCATGTTATTGAATACAAATATAAAATCTTAAATCAACAATCAGAAGGCATGTGTTTCTTGAATGTACTCATAATGATTCTGTGAAATTATGGAAGGAAAGAAAGTTCTGTGCAGTTACTTTTTAAATTCTTTATGTCGATTTTATTATTTAATTAGTATTAATAAACCAACTTTCTACATATACTACAGATTTGAGTTTGATTCTGAATAAATCATTATTAGGTGACTTGTAATTGTTTCCTATTAAGTTTTTTTATTTATTAAAATGGATGGTTTTGGGGCAGTTATATGCCATGTGTTTTTTCACAAGTTTAGTTTTAACCAAAATCAGATCTCTAAAACACATTTACAAATTAGAAAGAAAATATAAAGAAGTACAAAAGGATCATAAGTTGTCATTTAAAATGCTAAATACCATATATGTCTTGTTAATTAGGTGCGATTAGTCAAAGAAACTTTTTGCCTCAATCCATCAAACAAGAAGCAAAGGTATCTTTGGTAGGAGAAAAGTTTTTTTATCTTTGAAAATTATAATTCCTGAAAATCATGAATTCTATAAATTATATTTTTGAAAATAAATAAAATTTGTTTGATTAATCATTAAGAATCTTTAAATAAATTTCTTAAAAATAAAAAAAAATTATACATATTTTATTAATTATTTAAATTATTTATCACATTATATAATTTAATAAAAATAACATAATATTTTATTGTAATAAAAAAATTAAACTCTAGAAAATAAAATTATCACCTTATCATGATATTTTTTTATGAAAATTGATTAAAATATATTTTTTAAAAATATCATTTCTCACAAACATATTTTTAAAAATATATTAAATATGAGAAAATAAATTTCCTAACATATAATTCGAAATTAAAAACTTCTCTCTTATCAAACAAGCATGCATCCACTTAGTGTCACCTCAAATATTACATTGTGCATATCTATTGTGGTAATTAATTAAAGGTCCCCCGGCTAGTGGCTACGTAGCTAGGTAGACGCAAGTGAGGGAGATTCGAAATTCGAAATAAATTGGAGGAATCATGGACTTGACTAGAAAAGGATACAAACAAAACCTAATATATCTAGATCTTGCCTAGTTTACGTCCAAAGTCTAACACAATGATACCTTTCATTCTATCTAATCCGGAAAAAAATCTTTAAACATCTAAAATTAATTGACCACTTCGGAGAGATAAAGAAAAAAATATAATAAATAATAAAATGTGATAAAAAATATAATAAATAATAATAATATTGTTAATTAAGTACTTAATATTTAAAGATATTAAAATACAAGGATTCAATCCATCACTCAGAAACACTCGGTGGCTACTTAACAGGGTAATGCTTTAAATTTTTTTGGAGTGGAACCCTCGTCTCGTTGCAATATGACACAACAGAATCTACTTTCGCGGATTCTATAATCTTGCAAATCGAGCACATTGTTTTCTCTAAACACAAACGACTCAATCACCTATTTGACTCTAGCGTTGTACTTGTGCAAGTAATTTGTGTATTTTTCAAGAAATAACTTGTGCAAGTAACTTGTGTATTTTTCAAGAAATAACTTGTGCAAATCGTTAATGTATTTCAAGAAACAACTTCTATACAATGCTAGTTGGAAAGGAAGAAGACAGAAAGAGAAATATAAAGTAAAATATGTGATATGATAAAGAAAATAGATAAAAAAATATCAGTTTCAAATATATTTTTTAAGAAATTTGATTACAATTTATAAGATTAGAATTTAATTTAAATATACTAATTGTCGTTCTATCATAGATAATCACATATATTATAAGTTTGTTATTTTTAGAATAGTTATTTAGAATTTATCATAACGATTATTTAAATTAATTGTCTGTTTAAATTTTTTTACATCAGTTAAACTCGTAACATTATCCATAACTTTTTAATTCAGTTATACTTTCATAAGTAAGGTGTAATTCTGCTTTGTTTTTTTGCATCTATTTACCATGTCGAAGACTTCAGCGATTATCGAGACAATTAGAGATTCTTCAACGAGGTTTTTTAAAGATTTCTTAAGTGAAAAAAACATTTTTTATAATTTTTTTCCTTGGAGAAAATCTAAATCTATACGATAAGAAGAGTTTTTTCAAAAATAAGAAATATATCTTTTGTAAGAAACTGTTTTTAAGCAATAAATAATAATATTTATGTTGCACATAATAACATCATAATTAAATTATAATTAAGTAAAAATAAAAAATGTTAATGTGTGAATTTTTTTAAGTTTTCTAGAATTTCTTATCAAAATTATGTATGAACTTCTTATAGTTCTATGACATTTTAAGAATCACAAAACTTAATATGAGAACCATAAATAATAACGTAAAAATTCACTTAAGGATTTTTTTGGAGATACTCATTAGCTATTTAGCTTAATAAAAAATGTAAAATAATTTTACTAGTTCAACCTAATTAAATAATTAATTTGATATATATATTTTCTAACTTTAATTTCATATAGATCATATTATTACCTTAATATTTGCACTCTCACTCTTATCATCTCACATATTTTAAGAAAATACATTTTTAACTTGTGGAAAAACCACAATTATTTTTATATTTTAAATTATTTTTAAAAATTTGATCATCTTTAATATATTTAATTAATTTTTAATAAAAATACTTTTAAAAGTATAAAGAAGATTGCCTAATATTGTTGGATTCGATCAATTTAGCTTAAACTAATTGACAGAATAAGAAACTCACAAACCACATCTGAGAAACTAGTTATAAAACATTTTATTTTTTGTCCATAGTTACACAATCAAGTGTCCATTTCACAGCACCTTAATTATCAATTTAGTCTTCAAATTATTTTAAATAATTTAATTTGATTCCCAAAATATTAAAAAGTTTAATTTAGTCCTCAAGTTTTTAAAAAGTTCCATTTGATTCCCAAATTTTAAAAAATGAATCAATTTAGTCTTCAAATTATTTTGAACTTTTTAATTTGGTCCTCAAGTACTTAAAAATTTAAAAATCAGATTAATTCATTTTTAAGAATTAAAAGACCAAATTAAATCTTTTAAAAATTTGAAGACCAAATTGATTCATTTTGAGAACTTGAGGATTAAATTGAACCCTTTTAAAATTTGGGAACCAAATTGAATCATTTAAAATAATTTGAGGACTAAATTAATAATTAAGCCTTTTTGACAACTAATTACATGACATATTTTAAAGCTTAATAAAATTGATTTAATTTTCTAACAGTTATAAATTAAGCAAAAGTAACTAAAACAAATATCGATCTTTTACTAACATGTTGATTTAAGTGATACTTAATGCAGACCTTTTTAATAAGGTATGGAATTTGAATATTGTAGATGAAAAATATGTAGTTGAAAGGATTGATCCTAGGCCAGTTAAATTATAAAATAGATATTAGTTATTAATAACGTGGATAGATATTTTATATGAATATGATGGTATAAAAAAAATATAAATTGATCTCTTATTTTATATTTTTAGGAAACAAATCTTGATCTTTACTCGTGAACCATTACCCTATTGTCCATTGAACTGGAAGGGCTTTGTTGGATCCAGCAAGAAAAATTAAGGACTACGAAGTTTCAGGTGAGGGATTTTCTTCCTGCACTATATAGTTTTCTACATACACTATATTGTAATAGTGTATAACCGAAAATACCCCTGTGCATTATTAAGTTAAGTTTAAATTTTAAAACTATTCAAAACCTTCAGGCTTAAACAGCAATTGCGCCTTCGACTTCCTCTACTTTCTCCGTTTGTGCTTTTGTCTTCTCTGTGGTGGTGTGACGATGGTGGCATTGCTCCGGTGCGTGGTGGTCGTCGAAGTTGCAGGTGGTTGGTGATCGTCCTTGGGCAGCGCCGTCGGTGGTGGTGTTTACGACACGGTGACCGGTGAGCGTCGTTTGGTGTCATAGGCTGATTACGGATTGGGGAATCCGTGGGTATGATACAGATTAGTCTATCCGTAAGAAGGGTATGAAGGTTACCGATTGGGAAATCCGTATGAGGCTTACGAATTACACAATCCGTATGAGGCTTACGGATTACACAATCCGTAAGCTTCATACGGATTACACAATCCATGAGCTTCATATGGATTGGCTGGAGAGGTAGTTTTATGACAAATTATACCTCATAAAATATAACTTATAATTGAAAATGTCATGTCCTCTGACAATGTTAGTTATTTGCAAGAATGTCCTGAGTTAAAATTGGCTTCTCATGGACGCAAAGTTGCCAAATTTGGATCTCCTGCACCTGAGATTGAAGGCCTGGTCGCTTCTACTGGGTTAAGCCCATTGATTTCATCCTCAGTCGAGACCAGAGACAGAGGATTGTTATCCGCCTTCGTGGAGAGGTGGCACCCAGAGACCAGCAGCTTTCATCTGCCAATCGGAGAAGTGACCATCACACTAGATGATGTGGCGTCTTTGTTCCACCTGCCAGTTATGGGCGCTTTCCAGACATATGACGCACTTGACGTGGGGGAGGCGATTACATTATTGGTTGACTTGCTGGAAGTCACAGTTGAGGACGCTCATGTTGAGATCGAACAATGTCATGGGACATATGTTCGACTGTCGTGGCTTCGAGAAGTGTATGCTGCCAAGTGTGATGCTAGGCAGTGGGTTGTAGCGGCCCGAGCATATTTGCTCCATCTTGTTGGCTGCACACTATTCGCGAACAAGAGTGCCACACACATCCGTGTGGTGTTCTTGAATGCTTTTCATGATCTAGACCAGTCGGCGGGGTATTGCTGGGGTGCAGCCGCTCTGGTTCACATGTATGAAAACCTCAACTACGCATCTCAGCATCACGGGAAGCACCTTGCTGGATATATCTCATTGCTACAGGTAATTACAATAAATGATTTAATTAAGTAATGTTGTTGACTACTTAAGTAAGTTGTGTTAGGCGAATACATCGGCATTGTTATATTAATTAATTTATTATTTCATACTGCAGTGATGGATCTATGAACATTTTCCGACCATCGAAAATGTCATTGTAGATTCTCAGTACGATGAGAGCTTACCCCGTGCACGCCGGTGAAAAGCTTCTAAGGCTTTACCAGTGACAACCTATCGACGACAGTTAGATAGGTTGACATTGAACGACGTTTGTTGGATGCCATATCAGGACCACCGTTGCCACAGGGAGTTCGAGATGATCTCATTATTTTCAGGGCACCTGAGGTGGGGACCATACATCATCAGACATTTGCCGGAGAGGGTCATGAGGCAATTTAACCATGTTTAGTTAATCCCTGACTTGCACTCCTCTGACACTCCATCGCCTGAAGACGTTGACGACCGATGGACCCATTTCTCAGACCACCTTGTAGACACTGGCGATTTGGTGACTTATCCCAGTCAGTGTGCTCGTGGTTATATGGAATGGTTCTATCAGATATCCCATCCATTTGCCCGTCCGCCGGAGCCTGGGGAGCCTACCCGACATCCGATGAGAGTTACAACTACCATGTAGGACCCCTCCTCTGTGCACGACGATGGTAGGCCAGGCGTGGCAGATGTAGTTGCTGGACATACTGATATGACTCAAATGCCCCAACATTAAGCGGTAAACAATCCACTCTAACATGTTATGCTTGTATTTTTTGCCATTGCCAAGTCTATGTTATTAATTATGTATTCTATATCATTGTTTCAGGGTATGTGCGAAATGATTGGAGATGGGTTACAACATATGCTGGACATGCGTATGGTAACTTCGGGTACAGATGCGTACACTGAGGTCACTCGCCTCTTGCAATTTGCACGGAGTGTTACCCAGCAGGGAAACGTCTATGTGTGATCCAGTCGGCCTAGGGGTGCGCAAATGAGACGTCTTGATGGGACACATTAAAGACTTTTGTATTCACACTATTTTTGTAGATACTGATCTATTAAACAGTTGTTACATACATTTGTAATTGTGATTATATTGGTTATATGTGAATTGAACTATCGTCATTCTCCTGTTACCGTTATATGTCATCTATATGAATTTAATAATTCTTTAGGCCAATGAAATTACAAAACTAGACATATACAGGGGCAAAATGGTAATTGGACATTAATGCGGCTAATTGCGCCCCCTTTTTAATTTTCTATATCTATTTAATCATTCATTAGGCCTATGAATTACAAAACTGCAGATCCTACATGGCCAAACACTAGGCAAAAACCAGGGGCAAAATGGTAGTTGGACATTAATTTGCTAATTGCACCCCTTTTAAATAAGTGCACATTTTCCTATTAAAAGTAAACAAAATATATGAATACGTCAACCAAAAGTGGTACAATTAATGTATAAAGTAGGTACAATTAATGTGAAGCTCATCAATAAGAACTCTTAATCTTCTCCTAAATCTACATGGTCATTGGTACAATTAAAGTATTCAGTGTACAGTCTTATTCGAGGAAGATAATGAGTCGACCAGTGTTTTGCTTCGTTGTAACAATGAGAAGACCACAAGAATGTCGTAGATGGGAGGGGACAATCCTGTGTAAGCTCGACCTATATTAAACACAAATGTTAGGAATAATACAATCAATGAAATAGGCTACACAAATAAAATAATATAAGAAACCATGAAATTTATACCTTAACAAAATGGTTACCAAACACATGGCCAATACATATAACGCGATGAACACATGGATCTTGAGGTGGTTGGCTTCTCAGAGGGAAAAATGCCATACTTTGTTGTAGAGAAAGGGAAACAATAATGACATTATACCTGGATGCAATCACATATCCCATGTCGGTAATATCTATCCACTTATCCATAGTCACCTGTACAAACAATTAAACTATTAATTATGTATTTCGAAGATTAAAACAATAAAAGGTAATGTTATGTCAGCAAACATATTTTAAATTTGGTTACCTTCTCAAAACCATCAACTAAAAGTGAACGCTTTAACTGCTCAAACCTGGGCAAGCCGCCAAACAAGGCTATATATGAATTAGACCATTGTGCAAGTTCCTTAAGCAAATTACGTACCAATGCCCAACAATCCTCACCATAACCTAATGCGGCAACAATTACATGATATCCACAATTCCCATCAGTTTTAACATCAGTGATGTCCAGAATGAATCTGTGCATAAAAGGATGAAATTGATGCATCATCGGAATGTTCCTGTTCTTATAAGTCTGCTCATTCGACAAACCAGACCTTTTGTGTGTGGAACAACTATTTTGCACCAAATGTAATTCATCCACATACTCAAAGTAAGACGGATCCCGCTTGGTGGATCTTTCATGTTTTGTGCGCTTATTTTTTGGAGCACCTTTCGTTTTGACCTTTTCAGGTGGGGGATGCATGGAATTTGAATCAGGAAATGCAAGTTCTTTAAGTTTAGTCTTAAGTGTGACTTTACCGCACATGTCAAGCTTCGCAAACCGCTTGGAGATAGCCTCCATCTCATAGTCAATGTCAACTTGCTCCCCATCTAAGCCTTGATCTAAGAAATTTAATCTTCGCCAAAATACATGAACACTTGAAAGCGGTATGCTGCCGACAACAACCTTAGCCAACTCACATGCACAAGGGAGACCATGAGTAGTTCGCGTCGTACATCCACAACGAGATGGGTTTTTGCCCGCGTAATGAACTCGTTCATACTCAGAAGCAATTTGGTTTAATGCATACTTGGACACCATTCCTATCAGTCTCTTGTACAATGTTATTTTAAAAACATGACCGACCACATGAATACTTTGTTCCAATGGTGCCTTTATGTCAACATGTTGCAAAGTCATCATATTATTCATCGCATCCCAGACAGTACATAAATCTCTAAGGCTATTCTGTAATAGCCTCTTCAGAGTCCAATGAGCAGACTCAATCCTGCGTTTAATAAACATATATGAATACTAGTCAAATGTCCAAATTATTCAAATGACAAAGTAAACAAAGTTAAAACTTCGGCTACCTGTTGGTGGTAGTGTTCCCCAAATGCATCACTTTATTTGTCCATGCGGTTACAAATCTTTCTTTGTGAGGATACAACCATGTGTCTTTTACATAATCAACAAAGGTTGGCCATGGAGAACAAGCAATCTCAAACTTGGTAAGGCAATCACCATATTCTTTCTCAATACGACAATCAACAAGAGTCCCCCATGCTCCCATGACGTGGTCCCAAGCGTTCTTTTGTCGAATAAAAGTTTTACATTTTGTCTTCACATTCTTCTCAATGTGAAACCGGCATAACAAATTTGTTGCCTCAGGGAATACTGTTTTCACAGCGTTCATCAACACTGAATCTCTGTCAGTAACAAGAACCGCTGGGAAAAATTCACTTTTCATAAATATCCCTCTGAAGCGTTCAAGGGCCCACACATGATTGTTAACACGCTCCGCCTCTAAATAGGCAAATGTGGCTGAAAATGTCATGCTAGTGGGTGTTACACCAACAATGTCAAGTAAAGGAAGTCTGTACCTGTTTGTTTTGTATGTACTGTCTATGCAGAACACTATATGATATGCATTGCACAAATTGACTGCATCCGGATGTGCCCAAAATAGGTCACGTACAACATTATCTTCCTTCACTCTATGTCAATGAATATATAGGTCGCGTTGAAGAAGCTTCATTAATTGTTGCATTTCAGTATTATTGCCTCTAATACGTGTCCGGTATGCATATCTTGCATTGTAAAGTTGCTTTAAACTTGTATAACTATTGGCATTATGATCTTTCAAAGTTAACATAATATTTTTTGGTTTCACCATGGACTTTGTCATATCACCAACAATGATCTTCTCCTCCTCAGTTAGTCGATCAACATATGGGTGACCATACAATGAGGTAGCCAAAACATGATTATGACTGCCACATATTACTTTTACAATCCACCCTTCACCTCTTGCGACTGGTTTGGCTCTTAGCTTAAAAGGACATTCACATTTCCTTGTGCTAGTAGTTGACGGTACCAAACCTTTTCTCCATGATCTATACTTTCCACTCCTTTTTCCGCTCCTTTCACAACCAATTAAAACATACGACGTTGTTCCTAGCTTGCCATTTGCCATGTCACTCTTGATTATCACAGCTACAAAACAATTATCATATGCAACTATGCGAGCCCATTTCAATACGTCCTCACGGGAATCAAACACCTACCAAAACGGAGAATTCATTTTTAACCAACTAAATTGATTCTTTTAACTTAAACTAATATCAATTTCATATCCATACCTTAGATGTACTGAAAGCTGCAGAACAATCAACTAAAAAATTATCATTTTCTGGGGCATCATTTTCTTCTTCAATGTCTTCATTGATAATATTATCATCAGACATAACAGTCTCATACATCTAGTCTTCGTAGTTCATCTTCACAAATCAAAAAATAATTCTTACATGGACAACCAACAATTACGCAAACTCATAATATTTAACAACAATGAAATCATAAAGTATTACAAATTACACAGAAGCATAACATACCTAATTATCTAATTTATCCATACTCATTCATCCTCAAACTTTACAAGAGGTAACCTAAACCCTAAACAAATCACTTTTTACACTTAATAATAATTTACTATGATGATTTTTTAAATTAATTTCCCTAAAATTTTGTAAAAAAACCCATACGGATTACGTAATCTGTAATAAGCATACGGATTACATAATCCGTATGCTATTCACAGATCCATATCTTTTACGGATTGTGTAATCCGTACGTCTTCTTTTTCATGCACCACGTTATGGATTGTGTAATCCGTATCATCTGTACGGATTACACAATCTGTGTTCATTAAAAAAAACTTACCTCGACGCCAAGACGCCAGCAACCACCACCAGGAACTCTCCGACGACGCAGGTAACTAACGAATGCACTGTCACCACCACTACAACAATGAATGCAACCACAATGCTTCATAGCAAAAGGAAATCACCCAGCGAAACAAAATGGAAGAACACAGCAGCAAGAAATTGGGTTAATATTTTTTGTCCTTAATATTTTACAGCAGGGGTGTTTTTGTCATTAACACAAAATATATAGTTATGTTGAAATGTATATAGTGTAGGAAGAAAATCCCTTATGCGGCAATCGTGTTTGAACTGAAGCCAGGCCCATTTAGCCTTGTTCTAGGTATGCTCGTGTCGGACCTATATTTAGCTTAAGATTGCCAGATCGGTGCCCTTTTTTATTTTATTTTATTTTAGTATACTTTTAGCTTTCACATTAAAGTATTAATCTCGAGCAAAACTAATTCTTAATGTCAGCGTGCGTTTACATGAGATTATTTTCAAAATTATTTATCTGTCATGTGAAATAAGTTTAATATTTAAATATGATATGTGAAAAATAATTCTAAGATAATTTCATTTCAGTTAAGTTTACTAAAATAACCTTTCTTATAATTAAACTATAGAAAAGGAGTATGAAGTTAATTATTATAGTTAAGTTTTGAATTTAAATTAATGAATAAGGAGACAAAATAGCTCTGATTGGGATGTGATTCAAGAATTACAGTGCAACACAATATGGTTTTGCATGGGATAAATTATTATGTTGTTTTGAACCACACTTGTTATCTAATTTCGATCATTCGTTAGATAACACATAATTAAATGTTATTATCGTAACATCTTGTGTCGGGTGTTGAGTTTTTAATTTATGATTTTTTTATATTATTATATTTTTCATAATATATTTATTAATGATTTTTAAATTTTATATATGTATATATGTAAAAATTTATATATGATAATTATGAATATTCATATATATATATATATATATATATATATATTCAAATAGTTTTATGTTATAAGTTGCTTATTGAATTTTTTCTAAAAATAAAATATTTAAGATTGTGGATAGGGATAATAATGGATGGGACAAGAGCATGTACTAGTCATCTTTTATCTCCATACGGTACTCGATAAATGGATATATGTGAATTTTTTAAATATTTGGGGATATCTATAAATATTTTTGCAGAAATAAGAAAATTTTTTAGCAAACATTTTTACTGTAATTTTTAAAATTTTCTTGAGAAAATAATTTTAATTATTACAACTAAAGTTATTCTACAATCTACAAAATTAAGAATGCGCATGAATAATTCTAAATAAATAAATTTGATAAACTCCAAACAAAAGTATCTAAAATTTACTCTTTAAAATATAAACTCAAATAAAAATACACTCAGATATAAGTCCAAAGAAAATTATATTCCAAAATATAGGTACAATAAAAAATATTAGAAATATTTTCATATTTAAACTTGGTAAAAAAATAAAGAATATTTAAATATTTTAATATTAATGAACAACACATATCTGCATGTACAAATATTATGATATTTATTTGTCTTCCTGTCCATTAACAAACAGGCAGTGAAACATACATGTACGATTGTCATCTTTATTCGTGAGTATCCACTAAAAATACTCATTTAGTATTTAATGTGAATTTTATCCATGAATATATGTGAGTATGAATTTCTTTATCATTCCTATTTGTGTATACTATTTTTAATTAAATATGAAATAATTTACTATATTTATTTTCATAATATCTTAATTAAATATGAAACAATTTACTATATATTAAAATATGTTTTCTAAATTTTCTAATTTAATGGTTGAGCATAAATAAAAATTTAATAAATATTATATATTAAATTGATAATTATGTACTCTATTGATATTTTAATTTATTATAATAAGAAGTTTTAAGTTATGATAATTAAGAATTTAAGATACATATTTAATTAAAATAAATATTAATTATATATTTCTATTAAATTTTTTATGAATAATTTTTTTTGGAATGTAAATAAAACTGAAAAATAGAAGAGAGAGAGAGAGAAATCACATGTAAAATAAACATAATTGATAAAAAAAATTCTATTTGATTGAATAAATTATAAATTATTAAAATGATAGTTAATTTAATTTAATATAATAAATTTGGACTGTAAAATAATATAATAAATTTTGAAATTAAATATATTTAATGCATCATTTAATTATTATTGTATCACAAATTTATTAGTATTGATTATTTATATATATATATATATATGAATATATTTTGCATAAAATGTGATTATTAATTCTTTTGAATATTTCAATATGCTAATAATTATTTTTTATATATTTTTCATATATGTCAATTCAAAAAATACAGATTAATCAAATTAATTTATGTATTAATGTCTGATTGATAATTAATTTATTAGTAATTAATTTATTATATTAATATTAACATTAATCTATTGATTAATTAATTATTAACCCGAATCTATTATATTAACGTTAATTGATTGAATTTAATTTTTAATTATATTTTTCTGAATTTAAAATAAAATAATCTTACTCAATAATTTTTGGAAGGAATAAATATGCAATTATCATGGAACATCATTTCATAGAATAAAATCTTTATATATATATATATATATATATAATTATTTTAAATTAAAAAAATTAAATATGTGTCACATGAAAATTAGTTACAATCATAAATAGGTGATCAAGGACTACTTAATAATTTCTCCATGTGTGTGGCCAGATAAATTAACTATTTTTTTTATATAGACAATGGAATTGGAATGTATATAGCAGCAAATTAACGTGGAATGTGTGTCAGCGAACCAATCCAATAGAAAGCGCGTAGGGCCTTAGGCATATAAAAACTAGTGGGCTTAGGAAAGCAAACAAAAACAAACAAGAAGCAGTGTAGTACAATGCTTGTGCATGGTTTAAGATGGGTAACGAATTAGAAATCTGTACTACGTGTACTACAATCACTAAAACTGCATAAATCCAATCGAGTACTACTATTCATTACATACAATAATTCGTTGGATATTTTTGGAGTTTCCATCAATGAAAAGAAATAAAACAACGTGACATATCAATATGATTACGAAATTAAATTGGAGTAAAAGGGCAAGCAATTAAATTAACAATAGTTATGTACAAGTAATTGATTTGATTGTGTATTTTTCACATGGAGAAGCAACTGTCCTTGTTGCTTTGGACTATGATAGGGGCGGAGAGTGGTGGCACGGTCTTGGTGGAGGAACGGACAGCCTCGTATCGCCGCCGTGCCGACGGCCGGGGAAGGTTCTCCGGCACGATGGTTTCGAGCGAGTTGCCTTGCCAAGGTGGGCACGTTCTTTTCTCGCTCCATTTGGCGCCACCATAAGAATTGCTATTTGATACTACTTGGTTACCGATTGGCATAGTTGTGATTTCAATTGCTTCATGGGCCAGTGCCACTGAATTGTACATTTCTAGTCCAATTATGGATGCCACTCCCATCACAAAGCATTGCCTCTTCCAACATGCTTTGTTTTCCACCCTTTACAACGTACACGGTGTCAATTAGTTGTGTTACAATTCACGAACATGACATGTAAATTGTGGCCCAACAAAAGAAAAAACATATGTAGAAAAAAAACATTAAATTAAACTTACGATGAAAGTTGAGGTGGCTTTGCGGGGTTGAAAGAAGCGTTGGAGGGTTGGTTTGAAGTAAGAGGGGGAAGGCTTAGGAAGCAAGTGGCCCTCATGGTGAGAGTTGAGACAATTAAAACCTTCCACGATCACCCTCTTACTTAAATTATAAAGTCTCGACTTAGAACTAAAGGAAGGAATATATAGAGAGATACTATGAGGAAGGAGAAAAGCTTGAAATGTAAAGTAGTAAATAGGAGAAAATGGTGAGAGTTATTGGTTGGACCCGTGGAAGAGGCGTATTCCAAATGGCAAAGCCATCTTTATTTACTTTTAAATTAATTAATTGGTTGAGTTTAACATCTTGTTTTTGGTGCTTCCTATTGCTTGCCGTGTTTGCAGCAATCTCGCCTTGCCCATTAGAGGACACACTTGTCGTAGTCTCTCCATGTATCTTGGATGAAAATTTGGACTTCCTTAATGTAAGTTTCAAATGAGAGGATTCATTAATTTCCATAAGTGACTTTGTATGATTATTCTAGTTTTCAATCATTATTTTTATTAGTTTTGCAAATAATTGCCTTGAATGTCTGATTTCTGATTGGTTTTAGTATTTAAGTAAGTTGTTATGCAAAATATTTACCAAATTTATTAATAACTTATATCTATCAAAGAATTTTTTTGTCAATCTTATTTTTTTCTATAACATTCAAATTCAAAATCTTATTTAGAAAATTTAAATTTAGTTTCACTCAAATCAAAATAATATTTGTTAATAATTTTTTATTGGTTAATTGGATAAGAAAATTATCCGACAGTTTAATAAATTCTAAAAGTCATATTAAAATGAGTTTTGAAAAAATAACAAAAAATTATTTCAAACAATTTCGTAATATGGAAATTAACTGATTACACAAGTTTCCCCTTCACTCTTCTGGAATTAGATATTTTTCCGTAATTCTCATTTCATTTATTAACTGATTAAACAATTAATATCTTAGGAAATACTGAAATTGACATATTACTTTTTCAAGGGTATACATCCGAAAGAACAATTTATGAAAAATGAGTTGTTTATGAATTTTTGTGGGTCAAAATTGTCCTTCTATATTATGAAAAAAATAATACAAAGACCGGCTCCATTCGGATAGTACCATCACGAGTTCAATTTCGTTTTTTATTTTTCCTTTTTATTCTCCCGTTCTTTGCTCGGCCCTTACCATCGCACCTGACCAAAAGTTCATTGGAAAAAAAAAAAGAGCTACACGTGGATAGCGAGACAAAAAATCAGCTTAACATCAAATACTTTTCCAACGTACTTCTAGGGTTACATTCATTTATAGAAAGATATGGGTATTGCTTACAAAACAAGTCAAAATTTTAGGTTAACATGTGAATAAGATGGCTACTTTTATAACAAATTTAACAAATTTGGAGAAAAGACGAGAAATAAATAACTTGTATTTTTGAAATTTTGTTGACGATAAATATATTGACAACGCATTTTTTATCTAATGAAATTAATAACTTTGTTGATATAAAGAGGGATAGACTTTAACTTATTTATTTATCATAGATAACTACTTATTTATTTATGAATAAACTCTAATACCAGTTTTATTAATGGTTGTTCTAAAAAATATGATTGAGTAATTAAAAATAAAAATACTAAAAAAACATAACATTTTTTAATGATATCTCTATTTTCTATTGTAAAAAAAACATGATATCTCTAGTATGCTTTCTATTAATAAAAAAGTTTAAACCAAATGATTGAATAAAAATAGTTAATATGCTAAAGTTAATATTAAATTATTTGTGTACTACTCGAATTCAATTATTGAAAAAAATAATTTTTATTAAAGTTTACTTATCTTTTGGTTAAATTTTGAATTAATTAGAGTCTTTTTTTTCTTATGATGAATCGAAGAGTTAAGATAAAAAAATAATAAAAAAGTTTAGCCCAAAATAGATAAAATGTTTCATCAAAATAAGTCACTTTGTATCAATTCGATGATGATTTGAGCTCAACTTAAAAGACAATATTAAAAGCCCTAACTCTACAAGTATATTTTTTTATCTAAGACATTTATTCAATATTTGGTATTGTGAAGAAAAAGAAAAAAATAATTTAATTTGAAAGAAAATTAGAAAAAGATTATTTCTTTTTAGAAATCAATATTTTTCTCAAGCAAGTAAAAGAAAGCACATAATTATCTTTGTTTCGTTTTTCCCAACTAAACATATCGGTATCTAAATTTTGCATTGAATATAACGTAAAATACTCATAGTTAAGGAAGCCTATTTAAAGAGATAAAAAAATTGTAGTATTTTTTTTCATTCACAAAAATTTAAATTTAAATCTTACTTAAGAAAAATTAAGCTCTTTATTACTTGAATGAATTAGCTTTGGTCTAACTTTAACGGCAATTGATTTTTTTAATGACAATTGAATGTAATCCTGAAGAATTATGCTGAAAATGTTCACTTTTGGGACTTGGCTAATCTTGTTTGCATCAATGTGTTTTATTAGGGAAAATATTGAACGGGTAAAACTTATTTGTTAGAATGTTTTATACAATTGGTAAATAATGCAATACTTAGATATATAAACTTATATAGGAATGAGTTACATTTACTACTCTTATTTTTTTTAATTTCTAATAAATTTGAATAAATAAAAAATGTATTAAAAAACATTTTGCTAGTATTTCTTACATGCCTATTTGATTCAACTTATCTGTATGAATTTTTTAGATCAAAGTATAAGTTTTTATTATTATAAATAATCGTGTTTGAGTCACGTATAATTATTGTGAACAATAAAAAAATTTCTTAAAATATTTAACATATATTTACTACTTAAATTTAAAATATTATGTTATAACTACCTAGTGCTAGTTCATTGGTGGTTTAGGACAATTAACTAAAGTATAATAAAAAAGTATAAATCAATAAATATTTTAAATAATAAAAAGTATTTACATGATAAATATAAAGAATTTGAATTTAAAATTGATAGAGATCCAATAAGCCAATCCAAAGATTCTTTGTGTGACATTGGAAGTATTATGACTAGATCTAAAACTAAAAATACGAAGAAAATTTTATAAAATATAATAATGAATATATAAAATTCTTTTAGCTCAAAGTAAATAAAATGTTTCACTAAAACAAGTCACTTTTTCTTGTGTTGGTGATGATTTAAGCACAACTTTTTTTGATGATATTATTAAGGCACAAATTCATAAGAAGTATTTATGGTTGTAGTTAATTAGTTGTGTTAATTAGTTTTGGAATTGAATAGTAAATGAAGACCTGTTTTAATATTTTTTTCATGTAATTTTCTTAATTTAGATGGAATAAGTTTAGATGTTTTTTGATATTTTCTAAGTCATTTTTCTTTTATCTTTTTAAAGTTTTCTAAACTATTATGATATTAATGAGACTTACTGACTCATTGCGTTAGTTAGTGGAAATTGATTTTTAGTGAGAATTTTTTAATCAGTGGAGTGTTTATTTTGAATCCTATTTTTTGTTTGTCTACTTTTTTGTTTATAATTTTTACTATAATTTCAAATGATGTAAGTTAATAATCATGGTAAATTTAAAAAATAAAAATAATATAACGGTAGTATCTTTTACTCTCACTCCATAAAATAAAAGTTTTTTTTTTTTATAATTTTAATCATAATATGTGAATTATTTTAAATTTCTGATAGTATTTTTTGAGCCTTACTATAAAAAAAGTTTCATGTTCGATGTTCATACGAAGTTGACTCAAGAAGGGAATCATAATTGGAAAACAAATTTAATCATTATTTTAGTATAGTTGATACTGCTGTATTATTGAAACTTGAAAATGCATCTCATCAATCACCCCGCACTCAGATTCCCTTGAATTATATTTTCACACACTCTCGAAAGGAAAGATATTTATTAATACTATTTATTTTCTATTAATGTGTTATGAAAAAGACGTGCAGCTCTCTGAAAAAATAGAAGTCCCTTGCCGTTAACAAAGCTCAAAACGTTACATAGCAGTACGACGTCGTCATGAACCTGCCACCGCATTTCGAAAGTTAAAACCCCAAACCAACCACCGACCACCGCCCACCGCCTTCAGATACGACGGTGAATATCTCTCTCTCCAACATTTTTGGTGCAAATCCCTTTTCACCAATCCCTGCATTTGCGATACCATCTTCCCCTTGAATCGCATAGACCGACCCACCAAACCTAACTCCAAAAAGACCTAATTTTGCACTCGTTATAGCTACCCAATAGCTTTTTGCAATCTGGGTCGAACCCATTTCGATTTGTGCTCGCTGGGATCTTATGGTGGAGAAGCATGGAGAATATTGAAGGGGTGAATTGTTGCAGTGAAAGTGAAAGTGAAAGTAGGAGCTCCAGTGAGACTCGACCTCCCAATCCCAACCCACCTTCATATCGCCAATGCAAACTTGTTCGCCACGCTTCTCTCGTGAGTTATTCCTTCACAAAATTGCTTTTCTCCTTTAAATATGCATTTTTTTAATTAGTCTAGTGGTGTTTGTTAGTGTCTGTGCTTATTTATTCATTTAGACAGGAATAGGGTGATTTCTGCTTTTGTTGTTTGGACAGTTATGGGAATTTCTGAGTTCCTTAAAATGGTTCTAGTATCTATATTTGACAATTTTTAACACCGTTCCTCTTCCTTTCCATTGCCATTTTGATGCAGTGAGAGATTTTGGAAAGTTGTTGCAAAGGAAAGTGATGGAGTCATATGTGCAAGTAGTTTTAGCTTTTGGATCATATTTCTTTTCTTTCTTTATAAATGAAACCTAGGATTGGGATTTAGGATAGAAGGAAATTTTGTTGGGATAAGTAATAGTGTAAAACGCCGATGGTGGGGTTGGTGTAGTCAGATCGTGGAGCTAGTACATTAAATAAAATCATGTAAATAATATTGCACTTTGTTCCTTCTTGTCATTTAGATGCGTTCCTCGAGTGTGCTAACATTGTGGGGCTCTTCTGAATTGGTCCATCTCTTTCCTATATTCTATTTAGTTTTCTTGTTGATATAGTTTTCATTAGTCAGTAATTACTGCTGTTGGTATCGTTATTTCTGGAGTTCCCAGTTCCTTTCTGCACTGAGAATAAATGATTTTCTTACCCTTTTCCCTCCCCCCCTGACTTTTATGGCAAAATCAGCAGATGAAATCAAAGTTGTCTGATGTATCTGCTGAGCCGGTGCATGTTACTGAAGATTGTCAGTCTGATTTCTTTCCAACCCTTCGTTCTGGAGCTTGCACTGATATTGGATTCCGGTCAAATATGGAAGATGTATATGTTTGTGTTGACAATTTTATGGAGGATTATGGACTCAAGAACCATATAGATGGACCCAGTGCTTTCTATGGGGTATATATCTATTTTTGGTTCTTAACTTGATCAGTACTGATTATTGTATTAATGAATTTCAGTTTTTCTGTGTGGTTTTTATTCATTGGCATTTTCATGCACTGTTATTTTCTTTTCTTTGTCTTCCTTCACTCTTATGTTCCACATATTTGATGAAATCTGTTTGGAATTTCTTTGCAAATCATAGTCACAATTCACGTGCTAATCTTCTTTGGCAGTAATGCATTGCTTTACCTATGGTATAGACTACTGACGAATGCATATAAAGACATTTTAGACACAATATTGCTGATCCTGGAGTTTTTACAGCTGACAAGAATAAAGAGTATTGTGTTTGTTTCATGCACTTGTTTGAAAACTTTTGTGTAAGTGAGGTAATGTATTATGGTTGATGGCTTGGTCAGGTGTTTGATGGACATGGGGGAAAGCATGCTGCTGACTTTGCTTGTCATCATCTGCCAAAGTTCATTGTTGATGACAAAGATTTCCCTAGAGATATTGAAAGGATAGTTGCTTCAGCATTTCTGCAAACAGACAATGCCTTTGCAGAAGCTTGCTCTCTGGATGCTGTACTTGCATCTGGCACCACTGCATTAGCTACTCTTGTTATAGGAAGGTTAGGATTTTGATGTTTAATAATCTGGGTATATATATAGGAGAGAGAGAGAGAGAGGAGGGATAAAGTTACTCCAAGAGTAAAGAATTCTCTTCATCCTAACCATTTATTTTCATGAAATCTAGCTACTTATTACAACCATTAGATTTCAAGAAAATGAATGGTGATGATGAGGAGTAACTCTAGAAGAGTTACTTTTGGAGTAATTTGATCCCTCCTCTCATATATATATAATCTTCCAAATAGTGTCAAAATTATGCTATTTATTTTTCTTTGAGTAAGTTTCCACTGTTTTGGAGCAAGTACAAAAGCCATAAATTATGCTCAAAATAGTTGGCACAATAGTTGGCTTCGGCCCAAAATTTCTATTTTTATGCTCCTCTTTTCCAAAATAAAACTGACACGACATCAACTGCATACCTGTGATAAGTTGCGTGATAATCATTGTTTCTGATTGCAGGTTGCTGGTGGTGGCAAATGCTGGAGATTGTCGAGCTGTGTTGTGCCGTCGTGGAAAAGCAATTGAAATGTCAAGAGATCATAAACCAGGTTGCAATAAAGAGAAGAAGCGTATTGAGGCATCTGGGGGGTATGTCTACGATGGATATCTCAACGGACAACTTAATGTTGCTCGTGCACTTGGTGACTGGCACATGGAAGGAATGAAGAGCAAAGACGGTGGACCACTGACTGCAGAACCTGAGCTTATGACTACAAAACTGACCACCGAGGATGAATTTCTCATCATAGGTTGTGATGGGATTTGGGATGTATTTAGGAGCCAAAATGCAGTGGATTTTGCTCGGCGCAGGCTTCAGGAGCATAATGACCCGGCCATGTGTAGTAAGGATCTGGTTGATGAGGCTTTAAAGAGAAAAAGTGGAGACAATTTGGCTGCAGTTGTGGTTTGCTTCCAGCAGCAACCTCCTCCTAACTTGGTGGCACCACGCTCTAGAGTGCAACGGAGCTTCTCTGCTGAAGGTTTGAAGGAGTTACAAAGCTTCCTGGACAGCTTGAGTAATTGACTTAGCACAACTCCTGCTTCAATTTTCTTTTTGAGAATTAAGATTCATTTGTTATTGTAGGTGTAGGCTGAGAGAAAACTTTGACTGTAACATATGCGGCATCTAGTCGACATTTAACTTCGCATATTTAGAATTACTGTCATTGCTTTATTTGTTACATTTTTGCATAAACAAAACCAATCATACATAGCTTCAGGGCTTGTGTGGTTCTCATTTCTGACTATGAGCCGTAAGGGGCACTTCCTTGCGGTTTTGCCTGATTAATGATGATTGCTCTTTTCTTTACTTGGTTGGTTAATTGAAGATTTTATCATGTGGGGATCTCAGATACTGCTGCCAATGCCAATTATGTGATGTGATGCATTTGAACAATTTATGCCTTTGCCCAATATGTGATGTATTTGAATAAGTTTATTGTAAAAGAGAATGCATTTTAGTTTAGTAATCGTAGGTAATTTTTAACATATATTTCATGAACAATTAATTCTAGCTACTTTTGTTTCTTCTTTAAAATTAAAGTGTTTGTGCAAGTCTCAAGTACATGAGTTCAAATCTTTACCTGCTGATAATTCCGTGCCCTATTTTTTTTATAAAGAGCATGTCCTATTTGAAAAAGATAGACTTTGTAAGTTGTTTAAGACTACACTTTAGGCTTATAGGATTTTTCTTTTTATTTTTTTATATGTAAATAAGGTTGGTGAATTTCCTTGCGAGACTTGTGTCTGTCTCTTTTATTACTAAATCCCTTCTAATAATAAGTGTGTAAAAGGGGAGAATCCCAGTCGTTTGCTCACATCTTCTTGACTAGTGATATTGTCTTAAATTCTTCGGGTATACTCTTTTTTTTTCAAATAAAGCCACTTCCAAGATAATTTTAATTTTTTAGTTAAAGAGAATGTAAGGAAAAATAAGTAGTTTTTCTTTCTTTTTTAAATCAAATATATTTCTTGCTAAAATTTCAAGGTTCCAACATAATATGATATTTTTTGTGCTTGTACTTTAGAATAATTGTTTTATATTTTTTAATGTGTTGATTTTTTTTTGGAAATTATATTTAGGGAAATAGTTTAATAAAATTAATTGACAGTTGTGTAATGATCTAATTTGAAGTTTAATTTAGGATTATTTGTAAGGAAATTAAAAGGCAAGAACATTAACACTACATTTGAATGAAAAGAAAATATATGGGAGAAAGATACAATATTAGAGTCGGTTTGGTGCTAAGACAATTTCATTATTCATTTTTAGTATAAACAGTAAGAATTATTCATAAGACGGATTAAGATTCAAACTCAAAACTATTGGATAAGCTAAAAAAAATCTTAGGTTAAGAGATTTACATATTCAATAATTATTAAATTCCATTATATCATTGTAGAATTAAAAAAAAAGCCGACCCTCTCCCCTTTTGAGTGAAAGTGGGGAGAAGATATCTTAAATTCTTTATATTTTTAAAGTTAAATAATGTTTAAACATTTAAAAAAAATAAAAAAGGTAATTTCATGTTAAGAAGAAACAAGAGTAAAGGATTTACATCTTTTGAATTAAATTTGTTTTTCAATTAGTATAATTTTTTATGCAAATAGTTTATTTCTTTTCACTTATTATTTCACTCATTTAAATTACCAAATATAAAATTTTCTACTTTCTTATCTCTATTTATTCAAATAATACATTTTTATATTTTATTTTTATATCTTCTAATTCATTCTTTCATTAATTTTTATTTAATATTTTCAAATGATTATTTTTCATCAATTATTAACCGATAATTTTGTAACGAAAACAAAAACCAATATTCAATTTTGAGTCAATTAGCACATGACGTCACTCTTGTACTAATAATAAACAGTGAGTGTGGTGACGTAACATCGTTAATTTAGTACCTTTTATCAAATAAATGGCACGTGGTTGTACAGTTATCATGGATCAGATTTGTTACAATGAAATCATTTTGATCAAGATGGGTAGATGGTCCCATAAATTATTTTCGTTGCTTTTGTTGGCTTTCCATTTATCTCTTGGTTGAGTAAGCGTATGTTTAGAAGGAAAAAATAAAGTAATTATATTATAAATTAAAATTAGCTGGTTTATATATAAAATAAATATTTTTAAAAATACTAATATAAAAGAACTTCTATATATTAATTTATGCTTTACACTTTTCACAAGCTGCAAGAGAAGTAGCGAAAAGATGGATGGCAAAGAGAAATGTACCTATGGTTTCTATATATTCCTTTGTTCAACAAAATTCTGAAATGTGATCATTCATTTACAAGTCGTATAAACTAAAGTGGTCATCTCTTTTGGAAATTGAATGCCTTAATTGAGAAGGCAAAGGTAAATCCAAAAAGCAGTGTAAACCCAACAAGCACAGCTGCAGCTACGCCTACAAAGTCATCTCTATACCCAAAATAACTCCTAACAAACTCTTCCACAGTCTCTCCAGTATCTATACGTTCTTTTATGTCACCAAATTGTGAAGTAACCAATCCATATAAGGTCCAAGACACAGGACAAATCCAAAAGTACCATCTCCACCACACTGGCATTCTCTGTCACATACAAGGATCACAGCACCATTTGTGAGTTGAGTTACTAACTTACTATCTAAAAGTTACATAGTTCAGTGTTAATTAAAATGAGGTTTAATTACTCATTCGTTATCTGTACCTGCACAATCTTTACGTTTTAATACTTATACATTTACACTAAAACATTTCTCATTTTAGGGACATACATTTTTTTAATCTGTTTTAGTCCCTACAATTTTGATTTTGGACAATAGAGACTAAAACAAATGAAAATTATGTGTACAAGTAATTTCTAGGTGTAAAGACTGTGCATGTATAAGAACTAAACGAGTAACTAAACCTTACAATGAAGTTAAAGGGACACATAAACTTACGGTTCGTGGCATGACGAATCCTGAAAAGAGGTTCCATATCATGTAGAACCCAAAGGAAACTATAGCAGCTACGTTGTGATCCGGGGTAAGACCCACAGCCATCATGCCATAAAACGTGAAGTATAAAAAGGTAAAGAACATGAAGAAGAGATACCAAAAGAACTTGCTGAACGTCCAATCAAACCCAATCATAGCATACACTATGACTCCATACACGAGGGTTTGTATGAATATGTATGGGATCTCAATAGCAACCTGAATATTTCAAATGTGGAGTGAGTTGACAATATTCATTTTCATTCAACATCATAAATAGTGTTCTATAACTAAGAGAACTCTTTGTTAATTAATTGTTAATATTCTTTAGTCATTGCATGAGCAATTTCATGTGTACCTGTCCAAATGCATATGGTAAAGCTGAGTACATTCCAGCAGCTCTTTCTCTATAGAAGACTGTTCTCTCAATGGCTACAACTGGTTGCACAGATGTAGCATTTTGTATCCCAATGAAGAGGACTGAAGCATACATGGATCCCATTGCATTAAATAGATCTTGTTTTCTTTGTCTGCACCAGAAGAATATATAAATAAAGGTAATAAAATGAAAGAGAAAAAAGGGAACTGAGAAACAATGCAAAGAAATTAAGGACAGTGGTTGCATGTTGGTACCTTTTGGAGCCAATATCCCAAAATATTGTCCCAAACAATAAGGCTATGATTGTTGTGAATAAAAGTCTCACTGCACTATATGGTGGATTTCGCCAGTAGGATAGGTGCTGTTTCCAAAGGCAAGCCATGCATTGGGTGATGAAAGTCTGTGAGTACTTTGTGGGGAAGTACAAGTCCTTGAAACCTGTTGGAGGTGTGCTAAGTTCCCTGATCAAGGCCTTGTTTCTTCTGAATGTAATTGTGCAATATTGGTTAACCATATAAAAGCATATTAATTAACAGTAACAAATGCTTAAGAGCAATGATTTCATATGGATTTTTATTTGAATTTCAAGTTGCTCCTACCTATATAGGTCAGAATTCTTGTATATTTCAGCGAAGTTAACTCCAAGTGCTGCTTCTTGTGCTTCTGAAGTAACCTCCAACATCCAAGTGGCAGGATTGTAGCCATTCTTAATTTTAGGCACCCCATTAATTCCCTACACCAAGCACAACTTACTTGATGAACAAACTTTTATCAAAAAGTATTTACAACTAATTAATTAGTAATTAGAGATGGTGCAGACCTCAAAGTAATTGATCAGTTGAGAACAATGCTGGCCCAAAGGTCCCACATATATTTCCTCACCTCCACGCTTCAACAAAAGTACCTGTAATATTACGATATATATGTTCAGCCTTGAGACACTGAAATTTTGTTGGCAAGTTAAGAAAAGGAAAATGGCCACTGACCTCATCAAAAGCATCAAATATATCAATGCTAGGCTGGTGGATTGTGCAGACCACGGTTCGCCCGGTATCCACTGTATTCCTCACTGTTCTCATTACTATAGCAGCAGCTCTGGCATCAAGGCCAGAGGTAGGTTCATCCATGAATATAATAGATGGATTGGCAACAAGTTCAACTGCAATAGTTAACCTCTTGCGCTGCTCCGTGGACAGGCCATTGACTCCAGGCAATCCTACCAAGGCTTCTCTTAATGAAGTCAGCTCTACCAGCTCCATAACTTCCTCAATGAACATCTACAATCCATCAATAGGATTCATAAGCAACTAAAATGGAATTGAACACATGGAAGAAGGTACAATACTACAATGTCATTGGTTGTGTGTGCAGTAAGCAATTCTAGCATGAGCATGAGCACAGTTCTTATTAGGCACAAGTGCACAACCAATAAAAAAACTCAATTTCGACATTTCAATCAGTGATTGGATTATCCAACTTTTGTTGTCTGTTAATATACTATGTATGATCCAATTTCAAAAGTTTACCTGTCTGGTGGCAGAATCAACCTCAGAGGGTAACCGAAGCCATGCAGAATAAACCAAAGACTCATAGACTGTAACATGGGGAGAGTGGATATCAGTCTGCTCACAATATCCTGCTATGCGCGCAAACGTTTCTTGCTTTTTAGGGTACCCAGATATAGTGATTTGCCCTTGAACATAACCTGCTGTTTTTCTTCCAGATAACACATCCATTAGAGTTGTTTTACCAGCCCCACTTACACCCATTAGAGCTGTAAGAACTCCTGGCCTAAAGGCTCCATTAACACCCTTCAACAGTTCAAGTCGATCTTCAAGAATGCCTTGGCTCTTCATTTCCTGAAAACATATATATAGATAAATCTTAATCTATTGCCAGGAAACTATTGGAAATATATCAGGAGGGAGATTACATATGACTCTCACTTTTTTATGATTGATTTATAACCTTCATAAGCCACTATCTTATGCTATGTGCATGTAGGATGACTTATTCTAATGCTCTATTACAGAAAAGGCTACTCCATTTGAAGTCAATTCTTGTACCTGTGGCATCTCCACCGAATATCTGATTTCATCAAAAGTGATGGAAAGGGGTATGAAAGGAAGAACCATCCCTCGTTTCTCGTTGTGTTCACTTGCACCAATGCTACCCACTCTTGCTGACTGTGTTCTGGAGGACATATTTCTACGACTTTCATTCCCTCTATCTGCATTGAAATTATACACTACTTAAACAAATGCAGTTAAAATAGCAAGAAAATGTGACATGTGAATGAACTTGTAACCCACCAGAAGAGCCTTTGATTCTAGACGATAATTCAATGATGTGTTCGTTTCTGCCAGCATTTCTCTCAGCTAAGGCCTCTTCCGATATTAAAGCTTGGGGTTTACCAAATGCTGCAGCAAAATGTTTCAGTTGTTAGATCACCGTGACAGGTTCACAAATTGAAAGGTACGTGTACTATAAGATACTTACGGTCAAGATAATGTAAAGCTAACGGGAAAAGGAAGTTGAAAAGTAACATGTATCCAATGGAAGCTCCAACTCCAATCCAATACCAGTATGCTTCAGGGAAGATCCCACGTGACTTCAAGACCTTTACTCCTAATGGTTCTGTTGAATTAGGTGGAACCTGCGCAATGCAAAAATATTCACATATTCTTATAAAAAAATGATCAACACTGTTCACTAGTTACACATTTTAATTCTCGTACATGTTTCGTTCATGAGAATGTGATTTTATTGCTTACATGTGACCAACTCTTTCCAAGGAACTCATTCACAGCTAGAGCATTTTGTCCATACATCATGGGCGAGAACCAGTAACCCCACAACCACCACTTCTTCACATCAACTGGTTCAAAAAGAAGGTAGCTGTGTGAGATTTTGATATCAAAATACCTTGGAACATGGAACATGCATATTTTGAAAGAGTTTAATTTTCATGGATTATCAATATTGTAAAGTCTTTTATACAGATAGTGTAACACTTTCAAAGTATTACCGTGTCAACTAATTAGAAATCATTATCATTGTGACTTTTAAAGTAAGTATTACAAAAGCCAATCATATTATCATAGACAGTAGTTTATGATTGGATAATAGCATCCAAAATCTTTTGGCTTTGTGTTCTAATTAAATTTATCTAAAAATAAACAGTGTTAATATTTATTAATACTTCACCTCTAGATAGGATAAATCCACCCATGACCATAACTGCAAGTAAAGCAAAAGACCCAACTGTGTTTGCAACAATGATGTTCCTCCCAACTGCTCCCATAAATCGAAAAAGTCCTGATGCCATTTGGTTGATACAAACAAGTAGAAAGTATTGCTTGATGAACCTGCCATGAAGAGTTACTAGTTAGTACACTACAAAGCAAACTCTGAAGTCTATACATTAGAGAGAAAAAAAAAGAATCTCACCTCTCAATACTAGGATCAAATCCTATAACATAGTAAGTCATCAAAACCCAAATACCAACTTCCACTAAGGAGATAGGAATCTTAAGGATCCATGTAGGCAGAGAGTATGCCCAACAAGGAAAAAAGAGAAGGTCCCTTTGCTTATAGAAAACTGGGAGTTTCATGATGGACATGGATAATTCGGAGTATCCATTAAACATAATCACAATTAGTACGAAGAACAGTGCTCCCATATAGATCCCACCATCAGTTTCTGTATCCCGGTGCATCTCTGTTCTCAGGAACAATGTCATTGTTATGAACCCCGTTAAAATCAGCTGAAAATGAATGAAATCAAACATGAATTAATCTAGTTGAACTACCTAGTGCTAATGATTGAGGAAGGAAGAGAAAAATATTTCAGTTAGAACAGTGCTTACTTGCCACATCTTGAAAATATAGACAAACGAATTCCTTTTCATAAGTAAGAATTCTCTGGACACACAGGCTTTCAGAAGTTCCTTCTTGCAAACACCATACTTGTTTTTTGTCAACACAGCAGGGTGGCCTTTGGACATGTCAAATGGAGTGGCAAGTTCATCGCCGAGTTTTCGACCAACGTGAAACGACTGAAATGCTTCAGCAAACTCTTTAACAGTGACGAAGGAGTATGGCTCATCTTTATTTGCCCAATACTGTTCTTGGTCTTTTCTTGATGTTACCTGTCATATACATGAACAAATAGAACAACTGAGTGGTGTTTCTTTTAAGGATGAAAAGAGGAAAACAAGTACAATGAAGCTTAGAGTTACTTCTTGTAAAAAGTCTGCTACTCCTTTCCTCTCTGGACATTTGAACCCCATGTATTCAAAGAACTCGAGAACATTTTCCCTTGGACCCTGATACACAATTTGCCCATCTGAGAGGAGAATTATATCATCAAATAACTCGTAAGTTTCTGGTGCTGGCTGGAGAAGAGAGATCACAGCTGTTCCATTCAGAATGTGGATAGATTGTCTTAAAGAATTAACCATTTGGAATGTGGTAGAACTGTCTAAACCAGTTGATATTTCATCCATGAAAAGTGCTCTTGCTGGTCCAACTAGCATCTCACCTATGATTCATTGGAATCAAATAATAAATCAACTTGGTAATTGATATTCACATATAGAGTTTAACAAAATATATAAAAAAATCATTTTATGTAAAACAAATAACAGTTTTTTTGCTTACCAGTTGTGACTCTCTTCTTTTGTCCGCCAGAAATACCTCGAATCATGTCATCCCCTACCATGGTATCAGCACAAACTTCTAGTCCCAAAATCTGCCAAATGTTAGAAACAAGAACAGCTAAGTTTCTTCTTTTTTTTTCTTAAAAATTAAATCACCTTATAAATTTGCAGAATTTACTGTGCTACCTTAATTATATAATCTGTAATAACATTGGTTTCTTGGCCTTCTAGTGCTGCTGCCTGAAAATTCAGTATGTTTAGATTAGCCATTTACATTTTTCTAACATATTCATTGTGGAATTAATTCGAAAAACTGCAAAAGAGGTTATATTAAAATTTAATTTTGATCTTATGTCACCTTCATATAAATATCAAGATCAGGATCTGGCTTAATGTTTGCAGCCTTCTCTCTTCTTGACAATTCTGCCAGCATCTCTGCAAGTTGCACAAATTGAAAACAGTTCAATCAAAGTTAGGTGACATAATTCCTCAAAGTCCAGACATCAAGGTTGACAGTGTTGTTTTTGAAGGGCTAACTGACCATTACGGGTTCCGATCCCTTGACACCTTGCAGAGAAGGCCAATGTTTCTCTTACTGTCATTTCTCCTATGTGTAGATCAGTTTGACTTATGTAAGCTGATGTTCTCTGAGGCACAAATTCCTCCATTCCATGACCATTATACGTAACTCGTCCCGAAAACTGCAATTCATCAGCAATAGAATTGAATGAATCATAAGCCTTAAATGATTCTGATTCTAATTCATCAGTGAAGTTGCTGAAACAAAAGCAAATCTCATCTGCCCTTACTTTTAGATCTTTACTAAGTCTTCCAGCCAGTGCCAACAACAATGTGGTCTTTCCAGAGCTTGGAGGGCCTAAAAGAAGTGTCATTCTGCATAAGCCAAAACAAAAATATATTGAGAAAAAGATATTTAAGTTCCCCAACAGTCCTACATACCAATTCCACAAAGGTCAACTCCACCCTCTTACCTTTTAGGCTTGATGATTCCACTGACATCATCAAGAACTGTGAATGGCTTCTTTCGACTTGGAATAAGGTGAAGAGAATTGAGGAACCCCTTCAGAAAGAAAGAGCAAATGCACATGTACGTATGAATTTATCAGTGTTCTCTGCTTCAAAAACAACTGTTGTGACAACATCCAAATCTATAGACCATTTACAGTTACCTCCAACAAATTAATGCAGAAGTTAAAGATTGTAGGTAGTGCCCTGCTTCCCACATGAGCTTCTGCCTCAATATTCAAGTGCTCGAAACGGACTTCAATCGCCGGAATTTCAAGTCCAACACTGCACTTTCAACACACATTATAAATTTCTTTATACACGATACAACAAGCACATAAGGCCTAAAAGATCCATTATTTTCCTCAACAAGTTTAAGAGCTCAAAACTAAAACACACACATGCGCACACATATTAGTAGCTTACCGATCAATGCGATCCCTTAACTTGAACAAGAACTTCTCATTATCTTGTTCTGAAATCTTGACGAGCCTCTCCACCAAGTTCTTCCTCTGAAGTGGACGGAGTTTGTTTATATCAATCTCTGTAGGTTGGCCTTCAGCCTCGGTGAGAATGCCCCTAGTCATGCGTAGATAAGTGGGGAGTTTCTCAATTGCAGCCCATTTAAGCTCTTGTTCGTCATCATCCCTTCTTGAAGACCCTGAAAACACATCAACACCGCCACTGCTCCTCCAAACGCTGGAGCTCCCTATGCGTGCACTTGCCACTCTCAGTTCACCACTTTCCATCTCCACCTTTCCCTTTCAATTTATGCAATCAAGTTAACTCTGATATATGATCAATGTATTATAAGCTTGTCATATGCAACAAATGCAACTATTAAATGGCTTATTCCTGGTTTAAGAATTAGGTGTCACATAAATGGTTGTGTTGTGTCCTCTGATGGAACCTTGGGAATGGGGGCACCTACTTATATAGCGCTGGAAGGGCTCTCAGTCAATCCTACATGCAATCTTCTGCGTTGGCTCAATAATGTGCATTTCTTATTGAAGAGGACATGTCCTCCAAAATCATACCCATTTCAAACCTCTCACGTTAGTCACTAATATGTTATGAAAGTGGGGAAGATATAAAAATGAAATCAATGAGTTTTATAGAGTTTAATGTACTAATAGGGTGTGTAAAATACTTTATTGAATCATGAATCATCGTTAATATGACTTTTAAAATAATTTTCATAAAAGTTAATAAATTTATAATATATGATAGATTATGATAATATGATATTAAAAATGTTTTATATTGTAATTAACATTTTTCTCTTTATATAAATGATGAAAAGTCTTGTTATAGTTAATTTTATCTCATGACATAACATATTCTATTAGTTATTGAATCAATATACCTAAAAAGATGTGTTCATATATTTAATGTCTAAGTATTAAATAGAATTGTCTCAAAAGAAAATACCTACCTTAAATGAAAAAAAAATGTTTTTTTATTGTAAATTATCATTTTTTATACAGAAAATGTATTTAAAATAAATATTTTATTTTGGACATATTAAATAAGAAAAATGTAATCAAATTAAACCAAGTCAGCAATTATTATTAAGCACAATCAAATGCATTCTAAATTGCTTTTAAATCAAATCTTCCCTCTCTCTTTTTTTTTTGTTAAATAGTTTTTTGTGCAATTTTTGTTAATTAAGTAGTTAACAATCAAATCTTCTCTCTTTGATATTATTTTTATCTATAATAATATAGGTTTAAAGTATTCATAAAATTAAAAAAAGGAGTAAAAACAAAAAAAGGTACCAAACAAAGCTAGTGTTGCTTATCTTAATTAATCTCCCTCCAACAATATATTGTCTCAAGACCAAATCTAACATCCATAATTTTTGACTTTTCAGTGATTTTCATATTATGACACTTCACACGATGATACTTCATTCAACATTGTTGTTGGACAAAATCATTTGTATAAAGTCCTTTTCAAGATCTCAACAATTAACTTTAGCACTATTTGATTGCTCTCAATATCATTTACTATCTCCATAGATTAACATAAGACTTTTGTGAGTGTTTTATCCTCACTTACACGCTTGAAAAACTTTTTAGAAAATCACCTATTTTATAAATATTCCAAATCAAACATTCGTAAATGTGAAGTTCTTAAATGATAAATTATTAAAAAATATATGTATCTTGTTGATATAGATAGTACCAATTAATTTATTTAAGTTATTATAAATTATACACTTGCTTACTTGTACAACCTTAAAATCTTTTTTATTATGATGTAATTCGTTGAAAGTGTTAACATTTAGAAAAAATTGAATATCATGAAATCATAGAAATTTATCTCTTTTATTTTTAAGTTGTTGTGTTGTGAATACAATTAAGTCACCTGAGAAATTATTGTTGTTTGGAATTATATGATCTTGATTAATTTCTACGAGATATGTTATTAATTTTCTGAATATATAAAAGTTGTCTCGTGTAAATATATAATGGGTGTGCTATAAAGAATGGATCCTCTCTAATTGATTAATGTTCTGACTTGAACAATAAAATAAAATGCTCAACCGGAATCTATAATCATTTTTGCTAGTAATAAAGCAATAGACGGGGATATCTACTTAGAATACATAACCCAAGAAATTTGATGGTATTTAATAAAATTTGGATTCTCCCAATTAAAAAAAAACAACAGAAGAAAAGGAAATATTATACAGAGTTTTATTTTTTTTATACGAAAAAATGGATGATAAATGTTTTTAAAAGTATGGTTTTCTGGATTCGGGAAGATTGGCTTCGAAGTTTGGTCCTGCCAATAACAAGTGCAAATATCCATCTGTAAATGGAACTCCCAAATTATAAGCAGAACTAGTTTGCCGACCTCACATAATTTATTCTATAAAGAGGATGGTTGCTTAAGCAAAATACATATTATGCGGAAGCAATTGAAGAATGACTTTCTCTCAAATAATTTTATAATGCGATCAGTGATTGCACCAATGAAAATACTGATTTAAGGTTTAACAATTTAATCATAGTTAAATCGTGATTCCATCGATTTTATATTTTTAATATTATATAATATTTTTAATAATAAAATAATATAGAATTATAAAACTTAAGATATAAAAAATTATAAATTAATGTAAATGAATAAATTATATGTTTCATAATATAAAAACTAATAATAATTAAGAAAAGAATTGATACTTATGTGAAATATTTAAGTATGTATTTTTATTTATTTTTAAAATATTTAGACTAAATAAAAAAATTAAGAAATATATTTTTTTTAAAAGATTAGTTCAACATCGATTCTCTGTATCAGTTCAACATTAATTTTTGTTAGTTTTATATTGATTTGACTGATTCTTAATCAATTTTTATTAATTATAGAATACTCTGACTTTTTAAAACCTTCGATCATGGTTTCAAGTTTAATGATATGATTTTAACATCTATGTTTCCTTCTCACACTATTATAGTAAATTTATATGTTTGGGTAATTAATTTAATTTTTAGTAATTTTTTAATATTGTTATTTAAAATTAATTTCTTAATTTCTTAATTATTATATTTAAGTTATAATAGTCAAGACTCAAAGGATATCATATCATATAAGAAAAAAAAAACTCCTTTCTACTGTATCTTTGAATATGAACAGCCTAACACAAAACAGCACACGTTAACCAATCAGACAACAAAGAAGTGATAGAAGACAAATTTTGTTGCAGAGCAAAGTTGTTGGAGATCAGCAGCAGCGAATTTGCGTCATTTCTTACTTCACTTGTTATTATATCACAAAATTAATACAATAAAATATGCTATTCATATAATCATACACATTTATACATTTGTAAAATTGTGATATATATTTCATTCGGAACAAACAGGAATACATTTGATTTGACATAATTGTTAATATTTAAATGATATAGTGTGTCCCATGACATAATATTTTCCACCTGGAAGAGAATAGCTATATATATAATTGGCACAATGTTGTAGGATGTGGATTCAAATAATAAAGGGAAGATAAGAAGGTGTGACCCGAAACCCGACAGATGAGTTGTGTGGATCTAGGATGAAAGAGATACCCATGTGTACCAAAATCCCCATGGATCCGGAAAAGATCTTGTGGTCCATGGGTCAACGGGTATATATCATCATACTACGTATTCCCCCCACATTTAGATGCATGTGCTGGGTTGGGCTTTGCTTGACCTAAAATAATGTTAATCTGTCATGCATCACCTTCATGATTAATTTACCTCCCAGAGAACTAATTAATTAAAATATTTCATCAGAAGTGAGACGAATATAAACGCATGCGTGTAATGGTATGGTATAGGATTAAGTCTATTTGGATATAAGTCCCACATGTTTTTTTTGAGTTTTTCTACTGAAAATATAAAAAAAAATTAATAAAAAAACTCTCAAAAACACTTCTAACATTATATCTAAACAAACTTTAATTAATATTTAAAATATGATATCTATGGACAAGGGTAGCATAAATGGCAAGCAAAAAGCTTTCAGTTTAGGCAATTGAAAGGCTCTGTACGAAGATTAATCCTGCAATAAAGCAACAGTACTTCAGGATGTTAGTATCTTAAAAACGAATATTAGTCTCGTCCAAAAGGCGTGTAATTATTAATCAATAAATAAAGTTATAAGTAAAAATAAGCTATAATAAGTTATAAATGGCAAGCGAATACCTCGTAGGATCAAATTTAATTATTTAAATAGAGAGGCACGGGACAGTAAAAAAATGTTGCGTGTGGCAGTGTTGTTGGGTGATGAATCCTCATTGATTAGCACTGCAGCATGCATAGGTGAGGAATTTATGCGTAAAGATATCATTGGGGTGGAGGAGGATGCGTGCCATTACAGTGGCAATCTTAAATCGCGGAAACATGGCAGCATAAGTGTATTAGATGTTGTATGCAGGTTGATTATGCTCCTTTGTAAAAAACAATAAAAATTGTTAAATATAGAATGATTGGTTATCTAGTAAGATTTTAAGGTATTTTATAGATTTTAATTTTTTGGATCCATTATGTAATTATTATTATTATTTAAATCAAATTCAGATATTTTTTTACAAATATAATATGTGTTGTGAATTAAGTTACACTTATTAAATATCCTTCTTAATTTTATATATCTCAAGCATTTAGTAAGCAAAAATACAATGTTTGTTGGACACATCTTGTGTTTGGCATTTCTTTATTAATAAAATGTGCCTTACTAGCTTTTAAAAAATAAAGAGGGTTATTTTTATTAATTATATATTGTTTCAATTTGACATATACCCGTGCACAACCATTTTTGTGTCATTAGTGAATAATTATCACCCAGATAAATAAATAAATAAATAAAGTTATAAGTAAAAATAAGTTTAAATGTTTGAGTAAATCCCCAATCTAGTTTCTAAAATGGTAATAATTAATTAAATTGGTCCTTAAAATTAATAAAGTTACAGAATAGTTCCTAAAGTTATAAATTATTAATCAATTTAATTTTTAAATTATAATAGACTGTCAAATTGATCTCTAAAATTGATAATATGGCAAAATAATGTTTTGTGTATTTGCTTCATATAAGCCTCATTTTGATAAACTGCTCAACCTAACAATTATTTGATTTGTGTATTTGATTCGGTAACTTATATATTACTAGATTTACATATCATTTTAATACATGTATAAATATAAATATGAAGAACTAAATGTACGAAGATAAATGTGAAGAACTTTAAACTAGGTTAATAAATGTATACATATTATTTGATGGGTGAACATACTAGCTAGTTTGGTTTTAAAATAAGTTATAATAATTAAATTAGAGACAATAATTTCTTGAAGAACTTTAATCTAATTTGGTTGAGACAAAAGCAAGCTCTAGTTTATTTTCAATATGCGGGGGATGACTGAGGAAAGATGATGTGTATTTTGTGCATACCATATTTTGATAGAAATGTGTTAACTAGTTAGGCTAACTCTTTTTTTTTTTTTTTTTAAATTGGGAGGATAATACAAACTTGGGAGGAAGATAATCCAATTCCTTGAGTACAAATATGCTTTTGAACTAATGAGTTGTGACTAAAACAACTGATATCACATATAAGTGACGTAAGTTATGTTGATGTTTGTCATTTTTTTTAATTAATTAAACAGCAGTTCAGATGGAAAAGTTTTACTTTGTTTTTTTCTGTTTCCAAAAGAATTATTGTTATTGGCCCCATAAAAGAGATTAGTTAGCCAGGCAGATCATCAATTCCTATCATCGAAAAGAAGAGTTTGATTTTATCAAGCCATCAAGGTATTGGGCCGAAATTGGGAATTTTATTTTAGCATATTCCATGCATGCGTTAGTGATTCGTTGAAAATGCTAACTAGTTTAATTAAAAAAGAAAGAAAATGCTAACTAGCACATTAGGATGCAAACAAAATATGATATCATTTTAGTGGCACTAGTTAATTAGTTTTGTTCCATTTTGACAATGGCTTGAGAAAGCATCAACCAGGAGAATCAAATGCAGTATTACTGCATAAAATAAAATTAACAACTGGGTTTTAAAAAGTTAGATAATAATAATTATATAAACTATTGTTTAATCTGTTTAGGTCTATTTGGATATATTAATAAAGCCGTATTTCAATTAAATGCTAACAAAATAGCGTCAGTAGTCCAAGGGTTAGGATAATTAATTGCCTTCCAAGCAATATACATTAACCTATTAATACTATTTTTTCTGTTTTTTCAAACTACTTTATAAAAACTATAAAAGTCTACTCTCTAGGTAGTGCATTTTTTCTTATTACTTTTAGTAACAGGTACATTAACGTCCTCCAACTATATTCCCTTTTGGTTGACTCATTATAACATCGTATCACAATCATACACTTTATATACAACGTATATATACAGATATAATAAATTATACATATGGCAGGTAAGGTGACGAACAAAAGTTAATATATATAATAAAAAATATTCATACCATTTTCCTTTTCTTTTCAAGCAATGTTTTATCTTGGTATAAAACATAAAAGTATGCTTCCTATATATAGGTAATACATTTAATTTTCTCGTTATTCTTTTTGAGAGCAGGAACATTAACGCCCTCCAACTATATATTCCGCAAGTTGACTTATTACAATATTTTATCATCATATATGAGTTATATATACAATACATGTATATATGGATTAGAAATAGACAACACATATACATAACTTATAAATAATATGACAGGTAAGGTGAGAAGCACAACAGAAAGAAAAAGAAAAAACGAAAAAAAAAGAGCAGCTATGATCCTTTGTACATGGACATGGTCAACAATTTGGAAAGTTGATATAAAGATAGAAAGGGAGACACAATCAACATGAAAAATATAAGCGTTGGGAGTAAAGTACATGGCAAGCTCTGCCCCAGTGCTCAATCATTTAAGATTGCGTACATGATGACAACCTCTATCTAGCTGGGCTTTTTAGAGCAAGAACTTCCCCTCCAAGGAAACCTCACGACTACACGTTAATGTGTAAAGCACAATTCATTCTCACTCACATTTCATTAGTGGGCCTCAACAAATGAAGCAAATCAATGTTTTTAAAATTGGATTTTCATTCAATCAATGAAGAAGGTATTAGTTCAAGATTCAATCATTCAACTATAGTTAAATTAATAATAATTAAATCATATTTTTACAATTTTAAATATAATATGTTAAACAACTTGAGTTTATATAGTTACATTCGTTTCATGAATAAGTTTAATATATATATATATATATATATATATATATATATATATTAATAAGATTTGCCGAGATATATGACAAAAATATATTTTCATCAGTAATGTACTTAGACAAGATCTTGCGAGATATACAATATAAACGTATTTCTGTTATATATCTAGACAAATCTTAGCTAAATACACAACAAAAACTAATTATTGTGAAGGGTACTTCTGTAAGAAAAATTGAAAAAAGTTAGAGGTGAGCTTAGCAAACACGTAGAGGAAATAGCAAAGCCCCCTTCGGAAAATCTTCTTTTGTTTTTGGGTCCCTTTTGTTCATAAGCCTAATTCTCAACCAGCCTTAAAGGGTGATGGGCTGGAAGTACCATAAGAGTGGGCTATGGAATCTTCCAAGCCAGCACCACCTCAAGGCTTTCCCTCCATCTCTCTTTTATTTCTTCTGTTTTGATGATTAGCCTTTTCATGATGCATGTTTTTTTTTTACTTTGCTCAAGGGATTTATGTACTTGTACCCTTCATGTAGAGATTGTGCCCTTCTCAAGTCACTGTTGATGTCATTGTTGGTTCCAAGTATCCAAAATGAAGTTAGTAATTACAACTTGGGATTTTGTTATGATACTGCCAACGAATGTGATCTTCATCTTGGCCAGTACCTGCATGACCGTATCATTGACATATGTTTGAACTGATTTAGTGCAATGCTTCATGATCATATGTAGGTTAGCATACGAATAATTGCAAGTAGTCGTGTACTGTCACATGCTCATAATTCCTCTCTTTTTCCAAGATTCTTGTGATTCAGGTCTTTGGTGGCGTGCTTGGATTTCTTGGTTGTATTGTGGGAATTATCATGTCTGTTCAACCAACAGGCATGGTCCTCATGTTTTTGCACTTGCAACGATTAAAGTCTTCTAAGTTTACCCATGTTTTTACTAATGTAAAATTCTGGATATAGTTTGTATGGTTTACAATTAAATTGTTACAAAGGCTGGTGTGTCTTCAGAAATCAAATATTAGAGAATATCCCAGCGACATATGGTGATTAATATCTCGATTGGATAATATCTTTATGTAAATGTCTTAAAACCCTGATTCTAATTTTGAGAAAGTTAAACGTCATGTGTTGAAAACGGAACGTGAAGCATCCAATACGTGTGAAAGGGAATGTGATAATGATATAGGCTGAAATTAAAAACAAAAATACTAAAAAAGAAGAGTATTTAGGCAATAAGCTGTGTGATTTTGGTAGTATTTGAATGGTGTCGCTTTAGTTAGTTGCACTTGTTTGGTTTCTTGTTGGTTAGTTGGACCATCTTTTACCCGTCTTCACACAACTAAACAGAAGAACAGCCACGTGATGTAGCTTCTGAATTGGCAGTACTGATTCTAGCACCACACAAACGTTTACCTCCGTGTTTTATCTGTCTCAGTCGCATCCAATGGCGATGATGAAAACAGAATCACACACCATACGCATCCCAGTGTCAATGAGAATCTGTCTCACGCAGTTGTTTGCATCTTTCGGCAAGCAATTGCAAACGATACAAATTTAATTTCTAGCGCATACACATATTTTGTACATACATGGTGTGCCGTGATGTAATTTCTATTAATGCCATACAATTCCCTGCAATCTAGGTTGCTCACATTCTCAGTGTTGTCAAATATCAACACGATTGAAAAAGAGTACCACGAAAAGGTAATATAAAACTTTGAAACCATTCTACAACTTTGAGCTCCAAAAGGTCAAAGGATATAAGTTACGGTTTTGATTAACCAAGGGCACAAGATGGTGTGTACTGTGCACAAGTATACAGATGTGAGCATAAGCATTAAAGTATGCTAGCTCCTGCAACATTCAGTAAAATATACAAGAATGTTTACATTTGATTAGCGAGGACAAATTATATCCCCTTATTCAACACATATTAACAGCTGAATTTCTTACAATATGTACACAAATTTTACAGATTAGGATAGTAGTTGCAGAAATGCAGATCATTTCATGCTTTTGACAGTGGAACCTCACGAGCCTGATTCCTGCATTAGATGACTTTCAATATGCTAATCCACCAGCAAATGTGTCAGTATCGTGAAGCAGAGACTCTGTTAACCAGTAACCATCCCAGCATCCACCAACCTTCTGCCAGTGACAAAGAAAGATGAGATACATACTTGGTTTAAATTAAATCAAACAGATAACAACAGGGAACTAATGCTATATACTAAATTTAAGAAATCAACAACTCAAATATCTATAAAGAAAGGTACTATCAAAATTAAACACCACTCCTGCAGCAATCCACAGTTCACAAACTGCCATAACTACATATCATTGTTACTTATTTTCCAAACAAATAAAAAAGGTATAATTTTTTGCAAATAAACTGAACCAAACAAACACATAGTAAATGGCATGACAAGTATAACTATGATATGAACTATGAAGTAGTAGAAGAAATTATGATCAAACCTGAACCATTGTAAATTGAAATATCTCCTCTTCCTCCGGTCGACTTCCACGAATCCAAACCCGCTGCTTGTATTTGTTCTGGTTGAAGTTCATCAACCCATAATTTCAGTTTAGACAACAGAGAAAAACTTGGAAAAAAGATGATGAAGAAAAACAAAACATTGTACCTCCTCGACAAACAAAGTGCTCATGATCTTTCTCTCCTTGTGACCTAGTAAGACCCGATAAGTAGAATGGTGAAAAATTCGCCTAAACCGTTCAAACTGAACACACACGAGAATAGTTGTACGGGTTAGCATCAATTTCAACATTAACATATCTCAGTAACAGTATGTATCGATTAATTAATTAATAACAAATTAAAAAGAGAATATGAAGATTATTAGTACTAACCTGGCCCAAATCAAAGAAAGGGCCAAAATAGGGAGACCTTTCAAAGGGATCAAATCCAGCAAACCTGTACATAACCTCGATTCCATAGTCTGGACGAGGCTGGTCATTATACTTCAAGGCTTCAAGCTGGTAATGCACCGCATCTTCTGCACTAAACTATACCAAACATTCATTTAGTAGAAACTAAAAAAAAAAAAAAAGAGAAAAAGAAAGAGGATTGGGGTTAGTGGTTACATCTAATCGTGGTCCAAAGGGTCTTTTCTTGCGCGATTCAAACCTGCAAATTGGAATGAATACATATATATTAAAAAAAAGGGAGGATTGTGGTAAGGAACGGAAGAAGAATAGTTACCAATCTGCAGAGAGGAAATCAGGAACTTGGGCAGTGGCTTTGAAGCGGGAGGTTCTGTTTCTGTTGTTGTTGGACAAGAATCGAAGGGCATGCGAATGAGACAACAGAGAGGACCCAAACGACATCGTCCTGGACTCTGATACTGATACGGGTATCAAAGGAAGGAAGAAGGATTCTATTCTAATTTGCAAATTCGGAATCGGATCAACGTTTTCTCTTCAAACTTGGTTCTGAGCACGACGTCTATGGTCTCTCTTCTTCCGTGCCCGCGCGTGCTTTCTACTTTCTTACAAATAAACTATAAATGAAATGAATATATAAAGAACTAGTAAATTATAATCTAGAGAAAATTTGTTTGAACTTTTCTCTCTCAAAAACATTACTTTTAATTTTTTTAATGTGTTTGTTTAATTTAAAAACCAAATTAGAAAAATAGATTTCTCATTATTTTGAGGAACTTTATTGAGTAGCTTCTAAAACAATTATAATTATTAGTGACTTTCAAAACAAAAATACCAAACGATTATTTGGACCCTTATAAAACTATTATTATTAGGATAAGTTTTAGGATTTATTCATTTCACTTGTAATTTTCAAAAGGTTTAATTAACTATTTTGTTTCAGTATTTGTACAAACTTTTTGATTTAGTCCCTATACATATAAATTTTATGTTTTAGTCTTTGGGAGTAATTTTTTATTTTTTTTAGTCCTCATCATTAGCGTTAATTTTTTTGCTAACGTGGTCATGTGGGATCCACCCACATGCACCTTTGGCATGTTATCCTGACAGCTTCAATGATTTAACTAATTATTTGGTCCTATATTTGTCAAAACTTTGGGTTTTAGTTCCTATAAATGTAACAAGTAACTCGATTATCCCAAATCGTCAGAAACTTTGGGTTCAGATTGTGCTGCTGCAACACTTCCAGCAGCTCACTTTAGTTCGAATTGGCTTACACTGAAGCCGAAGGAAGGATAAGAAATGATCATAGATTATGGCAAATTGCAATTAGACCTGGATTCATAGTGCGGTTGGGAAGGCTCGGAGGAAGGTGAACCCATCACAAGAAAAGAATCCATGGATGGATGAAATTCAACAGTTCCCCCCAAGTTCTCAGCTAAATAGGCTACGTGGCTAGTGGCTACATTTGGCCATTTAGTTTAGGTGCTCCGTGACCGTGACTAACATTATATGTGGGATATTGAACTATGTGATGTTTCCAACGTTGGAATATCATCTTGGTGAGTGGTGACACTCATTAATATCTACAATATCATGATAACGTTTGATTCCTTTTAAAAAATTATATATCCTTAAAAGGGTTAATTATAATTTTTTTGTCTCTAAACTTTTTGCTAAATTAGCTTTCAGTCCTTTGGATAAAAAAATTAGCATTCTTATTCTTCCATATTTTTTCTTTATCAACAATTTTAGTCTTTATTATTGTAGTAACTAATAACTTATTATTATGTCATCAAGTAATAATCAGTGTGGTCTAAAAAGATGAAAGATTAGCAATAGGAATGTTTTTGTAATGATTAACGGACCAATGCCTTTGTGAAGGTAGAAGACCTATGGGTTATGAAGCTAGAAGACCTATGGCTTATGAACTTCTTTTCCCAGCAAATAAGCAATTAAGGTTCAGTAATTTTCCCAAAAAAATTACATGTATTATTTATGTCAAATTCAGATCTATGGGTCATGAAGGTAGAAAATCTATGAGTTATGAACTTCTTTTCCTAGAAAATAAGCAATTAAGGTTAAATAATTTTCCAAAAAATATTACATGTATTATTTATGTCAAATTCGTTGATAATGTGATAAATTACTTCAAATGTTATTGTAACTATTATGTACTTAGTTTATATTTATTTGACATGAGTAAAAGAGTATAGGAAACAAAAACACTAAAAAAATTATTTAGAACTAAAGTGAAATTTGCAAAATACTAAGAGACAAAAAATACAATAAATTATTTCAAAGACAAAAATAGAGATTTCAAAGTTTAGTGAAATCAAAGAAAAATATTTTATAAGAATAAATTATTATTTTAAAAAATGATTAAAAATGTGGTTTCGTTTTTAAGAAAAATATAAGAAACAAAATTAAAATTTGCTCGTTAAAGGATTAAAAATATATTTAAACTTATTTTTAATTAATTAGTTATCCAGACTTTTGTTAGTTTAATTCAATTATATATTAACGTTTAAAAAAACTTACACTCTTAATGTGTGTTTGGTTCTACGAAAATCCATATATAGAATAAAATCATATTACAAGTGATTCAAAAGTAATTATTAAACGTCTTTCTAAACACATTTTTAATCTAACCGAACTCATGCAATTTAACGTATTTAATGTTAATTTTTTATTCAACTCGACATTTGATCATCTCAATAAGAACAAAAAGAACGCAGATTTCAACCCATACTAACCATTATTATAATAAAAATGCAAGTTCATGTACATATTGTCTGTAACAACTTCACAGACACTTTTCTTGAGTACCAAATTTGCCAAGCTCCTTATTCCTTTTGCTTTGCATAATGCCATCCAAGAGCTACTTCCTGTTTTCAAACCCTGCAAACGGATAAATTACAGTATTTTCAGTTCCGAGAAAGATTATTTTCCTTCATATTTTGATAAAAACCAATAAGCACTCATTTATTCTTCAAAGACCGGAATAGAAAAAGTTCACAAATGAATGAATATATATGTTTTTGGTTAAAAAGGTTCTCTACTTTTATAAAATTTGTGAATTTTGTCATTCCATCAAACTGAAAGTGTTGATTATTAACATATTAATGTTAATTATGATGTAAATTAAATAAATAATTTTGTATTATATCACTAATTTGAATTGCATTAAATTAATTTTTTATTAATTAATCCTTTTCAAATTTGATGAAAGGAAAAAAATGTAAATTTTATAATACTGAAGAATTAAATGTCTTTATTTTATAAAATAAAAATAAAAATGACTGATTTTAAAAAATAAAAAATTAAAATTACATTTAAGTCTTATTGAAGACCGTATTTTAATGTTTGATTTTAGTTTGATAATTAATTCGCATTTTAATTACAGCTTACACTGTTTCAATCTGTTTTGAATCTTTTGATTCAGTCGCTCTATTACCTACCATACCCTTCACGGTGTTTAAGACATAACAGGAACAAAATTGAAACAGTATATATAATTCAGAGGTCTAGGAAGTATTCTAGATATATTTTTTAATGTATGTAAGAAAAGTCATAAGCATTCAACATTTGATTTTTGAACAACTAACCTTAATATGTAGGCAGGCAATAATAGGTCACCAAACAAAACCAACATGGAACATAAGCAATAAATTAATCATGAAATAAAAGTAAATTACATAGGCTTGAAAAACTTACTGCTGGAATTCTATGTTAATGAATGACGCAGAGGCATTTGCGATGGCCTGGAAGGCAGTGGTGGAGAGGACCATGGAAGTACCACCTACGGAAGGCCTAGAAACCGATGATTGCGCTCGATCAACAATCTTGATTTGAATCGTCTGGCCAGGAATGCAAGTCCTGGGAGCCGCAGCACTGATGCACCGCACCTGATACTGCCTCCCACACGCGGCACCATTGTCCCATATACCCTCCCCGGCTGCAGCAAACATGTTACTGGAAGGGAACTGTGATGCGTCTCTGCCGAAACATGTGGTCGCTGTCTCATCAGAATTCACAACAACGCATTAACCCATTATATGATATTATGTTATACAGATATAAAAGTTTGAAGTTAGAGTTTAATTTATATAATTTGTAATAGTTACGCAGAAAGGGAGGGCCATATTGGGCAGCAGTGCCAACGTCAGCTAGAGAGTAGTGGATGAACAGTGTTGAGAGGATGAGAGTCCATAGGATTAGGCCATGCCCATTCAAAACATCACCCTTAGACATTGCTGCAAATTAACTCATATTAACCAATCCAACCTTGTGCCGGATAATCACCTAATCACATGCCTTTATAGTTTTTTTCCCCCTTTCTTTTGAGATTCTAGAAAGTTTGAGGTCTTTTATATATTTCCCCCTAATTAATTCTTATAAATTACATATAATTTTGAATAATATTAGTTGTTAATTTGTAAATTTTTGTTAGTAGTAATAGTTGAACCCGCAACTCATCTCTCTTCCTTCTCTCTTTATCCTCAAATCAATCTTATTTTTCTTTAGTTTTTAATTATAACACTTAAATGTGTTTTTATTCTTTTAAATTAGAATAATTGTTTTTTTCTTCTTTAAAAATTAATTTGTTTTTATTAATCTCTTAAAATTTTTGAAAAATTAGTTTTAGTTTTTCTTTATTCAACGTATTAATGATTTCATAATTTATAACGATTTTTAATCATAAAATATATTTTTTTAAATGATTTTTTGACTATCCCAAACCACCAAAATATTTGACTTGTATGGTTTGAAAGCGGTTCTTCTAGAAATTCAGCTGATTTTAAGCAATATATATATATATATATATAATTGTTGTGATTTTTACATATTTTGTTTGTTTTAAAAATTGACACAAATTATTTTTAAAGAAATTGAATTAAAAAAATTAATGATAATAAATCATCACAAATTGTGACATCCTTAACACAAAGTATGAAAAAGATCAAAAGTAATTTTTAAAAATTTGAGGGACTAATAAAATAAATTCTTTTTTGAAAGGACTAAAAAAATTATTAAAATTTAAAAGACTAAAAATATATTTAAATCTAATTATAATGATTTCTTTTAATTATAATGAAATTAAGTCGTTCATTCTAAATTTTATCTGATAATTAATACAGATATTACGAAGGTATGACAAATAACATTCATTTGTATATATTAGTAAAACAAAAAAGACTTTAAAGTTTTTATTCATATTTTTCTTTGTTGGTCTATATAAATTAATGTCATATCATATTTTATATTCCCACTAATCACACACACACAAAAACGTTATATGTTGTTTATAAAATATAATAAATATTAAAAGTAATTCATTTTAAATATATTATATTAATAAATAATCAGTCCATATATTAGTTATTGCTATTAAACAGTAAGTTTACCAATAATATATTAATTAAATAATATTACTTAAATATAATATATAATTAACTTAAATACCTATAATTTATTAAATTATATTGATAACATGCATGTACCATTACGAGAAATTAGTCATTAATTCATGTATGAAATGCTGTGAGAGGGGGAAGAAAAAATAACGTTGACATATAATTTTCCGGCCAGGTACTTATTTAATTGGACCGTACCGTGGCGGCGTGGCCTATCTGTTTTGTTCTTGGTGGAAAATCCCAGCATCTATCAACTCTTAATCTGGCTTTGCCGACTGGCATATATGGATTCTTTAATTAATTTAATTCTAAAAAAAAACACTTGTGACTGTAAATTGTGAACAAGTCATCATCCCCTATGGAAGCATTTATTATTCGTCGTTTTGTTACATTTGAATCAACGTTTTTTTTCCTTTTCTTTCTTTACATTTATATGCAGACACAGTCTAAACTCTAAAACTATGGGTCTCAGATGCCGGCCACCGCCGTTGGTGGTTAAGAGTTGGAACATGACGTTTCCATTTGGGATAATAAACCAAAAAAAATTAATAATATCTTATCTTTTTCCTGTTGAGTGAACGATGACTTACGTACGGAAGAAATTCTCATGTACTGTGAAAGCTAATTTATCGTAAATATTTATTATATACTTTTAAAAGAAGTTGCTTAACAACAAACATAGATGGTAAGTTGGTAACAGATAACTTAATTAGAAAGTACAATACTCGAGGGAGAGATTATAGGAACTAATTAAGAAGAACACGAGGAGAGACAAAGGATATAGACGTACCTGATGGTTGATGGCTAATGGCGTGTTCACTTTACAGCACTATATATCAAATTGTGAGGAATAAAACTGCAGCTCCGGAACCAATATTGACAAGGAAGATGAGTAACTGATATGGTAAAGCAATGCACCCTATTTATGGCCATTAAATCATATTCTTAAATAATAATTAAAAGGGTGGTTATTTTTTGTTCCTAAGAGAAGAGAGGTATGTATAATGAGGTTTTTTTTTCCCCATGAAGAGAAGTATTGTTATAAAAATAAGACTAGTCTTGCGAGTCGATTGAGATCTAATGTCCTAGATGATCCGGTAAAAGTATAAAATCAAAAATATAATCGACTCAGATTGACAATTGATTTTGGCAAAATCCAATAATCTAGACCAAGTTGACTCGATTTGATCTAATTGAAATATTTGTCCCCATTTTTTATACTATTTTAAATTGTTAATAACTAATTATTGAATAATATATAACATGCTTCTATAATATTTTTTTATCTTAATAACAATATATAATAACTAATTATTACCATGTTGTTTATGATATGATTCAATATTTATGTTTTATACATTTTTAAGTAGACTTACTTATGGTCATTCGACAACTTTTGTATTTAATTCTGAAAAATAAGAGTTTCCTAAATAAATTAATGATAATCTTCAACAAAAATAATAGTAATTTATAGTAATAAATGACTATTTTATAGTTTGATCATGACATAAATTTAATTCTAGAGTGTAAAAATATGGATTAGTCACATTATGTTAGATATATAAGTTCTTAGGTCATTCAGGTCAATAAGTTGGTCTCTAACTCAGTGTCTCAATTGGATCGATGATTTGGTCGATTTTCATAACATTGGTGACAAGAAGATTTACAATAACTTATGCACTATGTTCAACTAATTGAGCTAGACTTCCTTTAGAAGTATATTGAGGGTTTACAACAATTAACTTACATATTTGTTCAATAAGTTGAATTAGACCCGTGATAAATGAAAAGTTATTTTATATAAATACTTTATTTTTGTATTTTTATATAAAAGAAAAATGTTAGTAATATATATTCTATTTGACTATTTTTTTTATTTGATATTGATGTAGAGTATCACCAATTTTGTTAATAACTAATTATTGCTCGAGAAACAAATTGACTACTTTTAATGGGAGTTTTCTCCCAATCATGCTTTTTTTGTCATCTATATATAAGACTCAAATTGAGACTTTGCTCAAAAGATATAAACTAAGCTCCATTTAAGTGTGGTAATAAGTCACATCATTTGATTGCGGCTTACTGCCTAGCTGCATTATTACCAAGTCAAAGACAGGTTAGATTTTTTCAAAAAAGATATGATACACATACAATAAATTTGTACAATAATTTATGCATCATATCATATATGTATCTCTTTTCTCAATCCTATCATTTATTCAAATTCATTTTTTTCCTATTATCTATTTCTCTCTCTTAGTTGTATATTTTATTGTATGAGTATCATTGCTCTTTTCAAAAATTAAATCAAGCCAATAAAACTTTTATTAAAGCCTATTTAATTAAAAAATCAAACCTTGACTATTTTAATTTATTTTAGCCTAATAAGTCGACCTATTTAAAAAATATAAAAAAAATATTATTATTATTACATTAAATATTTCATTTATTTGGTATCTAAAAAAACTTACATTTATTTTATCTTTTCAAATGTTAAATATATTGATTGATCTACGTAAAAAAAATCAAATTAAAGCTTATAATTAACTTTATTAGATAATAAATAGTAATATGAGAATAATGAATTCTATATTCACAATAAATAAATAATATATATATAAGATAATAATAGTATATATTAATATTATTAATAAACGCCTCGACTATAAAATAAGTCATTGGTATCATGCAAAGAAGGAGAAGAAAGAAAACAACACTCAAGAAATCACGGCAATAAAAGGGATGACCAAAATTAATTGAATTGAAATGATAAATGTGAATATAGAAAGGAGAAAAAACAAAAAGGAAACGTAATAAAGAGGCAACATGTGTGAAATTAATTAAGATATTTAAAGCTCAATTTTCAAATGTATAATCACACTCTGTTAATTTTTTTATAAAAAGAAAAAAAAGAAAAAAATAAATATAATCTGAGTGCATTAAATTCACTGGACCAATCAAATATATATGACAAATTGAAATAATTTAAACTTTATTAATACATTTTATTTATGTAATTCCAATAGATGTACAATAATTACATGCGTAATTTTAAAATAAAAAAAATATTTAAGAATGTATTGCCCCCAGTTTAAATGAGAAAAAATATTCTTAAGAGTCGAGACAACCTTCTACTATATTTATATAGAGATAGTCACAGCTATTTTCTTATAAGAGATAATCTTATTCAATTTAGATAGTATCATTATATTTGCCAAAATTATTTTAATCTTTTGAGTATTTTAGTACTGTTACATATTTGAAATTTAATTTTGAAATCAAAGGTTAAGCTGAATCAAACTCATGTAAGTTTTATACACATATCTTGAATGAGAAAAAAAAGAATATTATATCAGTAAAGGTCATATTAAAAATTAAAGAAATAATATAAATAAAAAGATTAATTATATATTATTATTATTTATTATCTTAAAAATAGACATGTAAAAAATAAATGCACTAGTATTCATTACAATGTTTTATAATTTCCACATTTCCCCCAAATTAATAATAGGTATGTGATATTTTGTCCATACATCATTTTGTAATTAAAGTCTTATTAAAATATTTTTTTACAAAAATAATCAAAAGCCAAAGTTTAAGGGTGATACAATAACAATGTAAAATAATTTAATATTATCATTTTATCATAAATTACAATTGATATGATTTTTAAGATAATTTTATAAAATTTAACAAAGCTATCATACATGAAAGTTTATAATTGAATGATAATATAAAATTATTTAATATTTTCAACTTATAATTTTACTCTCCAAAACTAAACCCATGTTGTATATTGTCATTAATAGATTTTAGATACTTAAAATAATTTATTTTTGCATATAAAAGTGATTGTTAAACTTCGTGTGTGTATATATATATATTTTAATTTATTTCAATAAGTTTAATTTTAATATATAAAACAACTTGCTAAAAAAAATATTAAATGATTATTTATATTATTTTAATAAATCTCATATTCAAACTTATGAACTCTTTTTGTTGTTGAATAAGAACTTGGTAAATAGTAAATACTAAGTTAATAAAATTATTAACCTCCTTTCTAAGGGAATGAAAAATGGACTTATCGGATGGATCCGAAGGGTACGAATAAAAAATGGACTTAAGTTTACGAAGTTAATACGGCAAGGCATTATCATGTTTGCTTGCAATGGATAAGTTGCTTTTGCTTCATCAATTGACTCTAATCATTCTAATGGGAAAGGATTAATTATTTGGAGTATTACATATTTTTGCAAGTAACGTGCTGGCAACGAACCTTCCGGCGGGGAACAAGATTTAATTTTAAACCTATCTAAGTATATCTATTACTCCACTCTTTACTATAGTAGAAATTTTCAATTTGCATACAAACGGTCTTTAAAAACAAAATTGCATACAAACGGCAGAAATCTTTGAATGGATTGAAACTGTGGCCATGTCAAAGTGTTTTTATTTTGACTAAATTTAATTTTTGTCCACTTTATTTTTTTAATAAGTTGTATATTTACATAATGGAAATATATTTTTTGTTAAGTATTTTTTTTCATCTTCTCTTAAAAACGAAAATATGATTCTATTCTATAAATGTGTGATTTTTTTATCTCCTCTTTCACAAGGAAACTATACAACGAAAACATTTTCCTATTATAAGGATATCTTGGAAATAATTTTTTAAGCACATGGGGTGAGGAAAGTAAAACTAGAATTTGAGAATAACAGTTCTCAAAAACTCGCATTCACCTTTAACTTGTGGGTAATTACTTACTGCATGCTCCTTTTTGCTTACTGCACCTCCAAATGGACCAAAACAAACAAAGCTGTCCTTCACCCAACAACCAATACCACTACTGCACACAAATACCTATGTTGACGACTCTAGTGCCAGAAAGAAGGCGCACACAAAGTCGAGAAAAAAAAAAAGATGTAAACCATGACCCTATTTTGAAAAGGATTTTTCAAAATACACTATTTTTTTATACTTTCAAAAAAGCATTTTCAGATTTCCCAAAAAGCACTAGAGTCATCGACAATAGTGTTGGTTGGTTGGGTGAAGGGCTAGTTTGTATGTTTGGATTTTTTGGAGGTGCAGAAGTAATTTCCTAATACATGATGTGGTTTAAATGGGCCATACGCGAGCCTTAATCCATATATCCAGGTGGCCTGTATACACCACCCTCTTCTACTTAACACCTTTAATACGCTTTCAATAAATTATATATGCTTACTTATTCATTTCATTTTTTTAGAATTATTATGAAATGTATTTGACTTAAAAATAACAAATAATTTGTAAATAAATTTATTAAAAAATCAATTATTACACATGTATATAAATATATTTGTCATGTCATTCTATTTGTTTAAACTAGTTGATTAGTAAATTTTATTAAACATTTATAATTTCATCATTTAGTTTATCAGCTTTCAGATTTAAGTTATAAGTAGCATTTTAGTTTTTATCTAGTTATATCAAACATAGTCTTATGATGCATATAGATACATAATTTAGTTAAACACATTTAATATTCTCTTACAATATGCAAGTTTCTTCATCAGTTAAAAAAAATTAGTGTCTCTTCATAAGCTTGACCCTGAACTTATAAAAATGGCATAAAAAATTATCTTTATAAACTCAAATAAATTCCTCCACGTATCCTTTTAATAAGGTGAGTCACTCACTGTTTGCTTCTTCCATTGAGATGCCCGTAAAATTAAATATCACTTATGAAAAAACTGGGTTAGAGCTGGAGGATTGGTCGTATCTAACGTGTGAAGCTAATTAATTAAGCACCAAACGATTACTCACGTCTTGGTTGATTCGATGATTCTAATGGTGTTATCGTTGAACCACTTGGAGAAAGACCACAAACAAATCAACGATGAATTAACAACTTGCCAAATGCCTTTCTTGTGAATGGGTCTCTTTTCCGAATGAAAGTGTGGTGGAGACTTTCAGACTATGCATGAATAGACTGATATGATAAATCGCATGAGCATCACCATTGGCGTGAAAAGTGCACATTAACAAATAGTGCAATGCAAATAGTTTTATTATTATTATATGGTGAATAATACTAAACACTACAAATACACATTTATATACTAAACATTTATTTTTATGTATATTTTTTTTATTAATAATTCTCTCTCACACAACACATTCAACGTAAATTTTAAAGCAATCACATTACTTGTGACTTATAAATCACAGGTTTAATTAAAGGGATTTGCTAACAACACACATATTTATTTTTTAATATGATTTTGTTAACAATTTACATTATTATTATTATTATTATTGTATTTTAAGATATTTTTAGTTATAATTTATTAATGCACTTATAAGAGTGCGTATGTTAACAAACCCTACACATATTTGCTAATTTACACATTAATTTTAGTACGAGTGTTAACAAATTAATATCATTGTGTATTTTAAAATAAAGATGCATATTAGATGACTTTATGTACGTTTATATAAGGATTTTACATAAGGATCGGATAACTTTATGTACGTTTATTTTTCTTTGACGCTATTAGATGAGAGTCTTTTACAATAGCTTGTCGTTTATCTATATTTTAATTCCAATATTTTTCTTGCTTAATGTATTCAAAGTAGAAACCTAAAGATCCCAATCCATATGACATTGACTTATGTGATTTAAGTAAAACTAAAATCTATTTTTTCATGTTTTCTTTCTCAATAGAAAAGTTAAGTCAAATACAATAGTTATTGGATATAGGAAGTGGAATTTCATTGACTAATAACCTAAAAAATCACCTGGTATAAATAACCCACATTTAGTATATGAATGGCTTGGAATCTATTTAACAAACTTTCACTTATGTAATTTTAAAATTATTAGACAAGTTTACTTGTCCAACTTAATATTACATTACAAGTTTTTTTTTTCAAAAGAAAGAAGCAGACTTTAGTTTGAAGGAAAGATTACACTAAAGTTGATCAACTAAGTTTAATAATAAACATTAATTATCAATAAAATTGATGAATATTTCATACTAATAACATAGTATATTTTTTCTCTCTCGTTAAATAACACTTGGATTATCCACATAAAGTTTTCCTTATATTAAGTATAAATTATATTTGGAATGTCCTTGTATTTATATATTTTTTCTTATATAAAGGCAAAAAAAATAAAAGAAAAAAGGTTATATATTAATATTGTAAAAAAAATTACACATTTATTCTATTACAATTTATTATGTATGATTTTTTAAAATAATTATAAAATTCAAACAATAATTTATGATTTGATGAATGTAAAACTAGTTGCATTACACGTCATTAAATTCAATATAAATAATAACAAAAAAAAAAGTCAATTTGTGATATTGACGCTTCTGAGTATTTTGCCATCAATGGCATTAATAAAACACTAAAACTGGTGTACAGTGGGTGGTTATATTCCAGGCCGTTGTTTGATCCAGCGTTTTCTACCACTTTCAGTAATTCCATAATATCAATTTTTTTTCATTTTTAAATAAAATATTTCTGGGTTCATCATCATTATTAATGGGAGATAGCTAATAGCTCCAAATTCTGGAATCAATAATCATGTGAATTTTGAAGATCTCATTTCCTAACAACACTTTATCCATGTGCCTGCGTTCTGCTTCAAAGGAATCTCTCTCTATTATGTTGTTTCATGGATTGCATACACATGAATTTCAACAGTTTATATTATCCATGCTTGTTTGAAAGCAGGATTTGTCTAATTAATTAAGTTGGTTAAACTCTTTTTAATATGATGAAATGTTATATTGATTAATGAGAAATGGTATCCTTAAAGAATTGAGATATCATGGAACATAAAGAAAGAGGATTTGGGTAGAAGAAATTGAGTAATGTTGACTGATGTATTTTTTCATACAAAAGTGATTGACTTTGAGAAGATTTTATGCTTTCTATTTCTTCAAAAGCATTCTTTATGCAAATGGGATAACTTGGTTGACTTAATGGGTGTTTAACACAAAAGTGCAATAAGAGGTTTCAATGTCTTATATTTCCATACTATGTTTGATTGAATTTGGAGGGAAATGAAAGGAAGGGGAGGGATTTTTATGTTTTTAGTTGGTTCAAAATTTTGGAGGGGAGGGAACAAACTTTTACACTAAGTATAGAGTAAATTTTCAATGTTCTAAGTATATAGTAGTAATTTTGTTTATTTTCCCTCTCTTCTCTCTCAATATGTGAATCAAACAAGTTTTATCTCTTTCAAGAAAATTACTCATTTCTTATCCTATGAACCAAACTATGCACTATGTTTTATAGTAAAAATAGTTCTCTATATAATTGGGAATTTGAGATTACATGGACAATTTAATTCAATATGGTGTGGACTAAGTGGCTCAAAAATTCAATAGATAGGAGTCGCAAATTATCAAATTGGCTTGAACATTGCACTAAATGTATTCGTCTCTCATGTGACAGACCAAAATAATAATCCATAACTATTAGAATCTTATTATTCACAATTTGAATTTTATGATTTGATATGATTCATCTACCTATTGTTAAGGTTTCTAAACCTATATATTTTCTTGTAATCTGAGTACATTGTAACGAGTATGTAAGGAGAATATAGAGAAGAATTGGATGTAGTCCATATTGGATGAATTAAGATAAATATTGTATGTTATTGTTCTTTCATCGATGAATCTTGAATGACTTTGTATCGTACGATAAGGATACATGAATGAATTAATATAATTTCATATCATTGATATGAATCACACGATTCAACAATTCATGATTTTTTTTTACTTTTCTTTCACTAGTTCCCATGAAAGAAATTGAAAAGTCACATGATCTTAAATTGTTAATAAAAAGGAACTGAAGGTACACTTCTAAACTTATCTGCATTGAATGCATGCACTCTATTTGGCTATTTCATTGCTTTGTTTCCATTCTTCTAAAATAGAGACTTCATAAACCTAGATATAACTAATAAATTGTTTTTATAAGACTTACTGTTAAGTTGTTTTATCTATTTCTTGTTTAAAAGTATCACAATGAACACTATATAGCATCTATATGATATATTTGAAGTTATTTTTCATTGTTTCTCATTCTTACAATTTGATACAAAATATGATTCACGATTCAAAAGTTAGCTTGGCGATTCGAGATTTGAATCACAATTTGATAATCCTTGGGTTGAATAATGTGTCGTCCACATGCTTTTTAAGTCACTTCATGCTGGACTTTGAGGATCTTGTAATATTAGAACTGAGGTTGCATTTTGAAATAATAATACATCAAATCTTAGCTTTACAATAAAATAAAAAATCTTAACTTTATAATGTTATTTACCTCCCCAGTTGAATATTGTTAATTACAACAAAAAATTACGTGTAATTAATTACTTACTGGATGAGTTGGTAGTATCTAATGGGGTTGATGCAGGGATTAGCTGATCGAATATATGCGCAGCGTGATAGTGGTCGTTACTACAGGGAGAAAGTTCCAACACCCATTCTTGACATGGTTGAAAACCCTCTTTGCTTGAAGAACTTATCTCTTTAGGTTAGCCGTAAGCTCGCTATCATTTTTATCATTTTCATTTTGCTTTTACATCATTTCTACTTACAATCTTGAAGTATCTTATTCCCTAAATATTTCTCTTTGCAGAAACTGAAACAACTAGCAGTTGAAATCCGTTCAGATTTGTCTTATATTATGTCAGGTACACAAATATCACCAAAAGCAAGTTTGGCGATTGAGCTGACAGTTGCAATACACCATGTTTTCAATGATCCAGTAGACAAGATATTGTGGGATGTTGGGGATCAAGTAAGATTTTAAGTTATAAGCGAAAATGCAAGTGGCCTTTTCTTGCTTTAAATTTTCCTCTCTGCCTTCGGGGTGAAAGTTGAATGCAAATCGCAGATTGTTAAAATAATTGTTCCCTTAAGAGTTCATTTTGCAACAAACCAATGAATATTCCATTTTCTAAGAATTCAATGAATGACCTGGTTGGGATAATGTAACAGTTGTTTCATTATTTGGGTGTAGACATATGCACATAAGATTCTTACAGGCGATCTCTCATGACGACAATGAGAGGAAAGAATGGTCTTTCTGGTTTTACTTCCCGATTTGAGAGTGAATATGATGCATTTGGTGCAGGTCATGGATGCAACAGTATTTGTGCTCGACTTGGTAGTTTGTAAATTCTTTTCCCTTTTTTATAATATTTGTTTCTTCCAACACTATTCGGACTTTCTTCATATTGTTTTTATTGTCATTCACTGGTCTGAGTATGTTTCTGGGTTTGATACCTTTTGTGTAATGAATAAGGTTGCTTTACATTTTCGTTTTTAGATGAATAAATAAAATTCTGTTTGTCTTAGTGATGAATGAACTATCAAAAGATATTTAAGAGAAAATGTTCTGGTGTATATTTTTTGCAAATGATATTATGCTTATTGATGAGACCAAAGACGGTGTTAATAGAAAACTTGAATTATGGAGAAATACTTTAGAGTCTAAAGGATTCACGATAAGTTAGAACAAGACTGAGTATATGAAGTGTGAGTTTTTGTTGGAAAAAGATGATGATAAAGATCCGATGCATCTACTTGATCAAGAGGTGCCCAAGAAAGATGTTTTTAGATACTTGGGATCAATTTTGCAAAAAGGTAGAGAGATTGATAAAGATGTCAATCATAAAATGAGAGCAGAGTGAATGAAATGGTGGAGTGCATCTGGATTATAAGAAAATTGTTGGTGCTCCACATGGTTCAATGAGGGTACGATTTATAGTTCAATTCAATTCTTGTTATGCAAGATCATGTGTTTATACATTTGTTTGTATATTACAAGATTTTTAACTTATGACCTGAAAATGTTTAATCAGGATAAGGAGCCAGATACTGATACTGATGGAAGCTCAGAATACTTTTACGATCCAGAGATATTGGACGAGATGACAACCAACAGGGGAGAGTTGAAACTTAGAACTGTAAGCAGCTTCAATGATAAAAATCACAACTTCAGTGAAGACAGACACACTCAGGTAAATGACTTGTATAGAATCCTTTCAGGTTTCAACTTACGATACATTGTCTAGTGTTGACTATGTTTTTTTCATGGAATTGGATAGGTTTATCCTGGAAATGCTATCTGAATATGGTGAAATCTCACTGCACCTACCATTTTTTAGGATGCAGAAAGGATTTGGCATAATAGTATGTTCATCTGGAAAGGAGAGCTCATAATTTTTTGTGTAGTCCGTTAAGGTTGAAGATGATATTATGTGGAACAAGAATTCAATCGGTGAAAGAGACGAAATGCAAAATGAATGAGAAGTGGACAAAAAATGCATTTGAACCATTGGCTTTCAATATTGGTAGGAAAACACACTGAAATATTGGCTTTCACGTGGAGGGAAAAGACTCATGTGTTATGAGGGAAAAAAGGGAAATTGGGTAAAGCAAGGGAATGAGAATACTAAACAATTATTTTTGAAGTTAAAATATAGATTCTTTAATTTTTTTGTTAACCCCTATTGTTTTGATTGGATATAGAATTTGTAAGGAAACTTTATTAATTCAATTGGCCTGAGTACCATGCTTAATTATTTTGTTTGTAACAATCCACAAAGGCGAAGGGTTTTCTATCATAGCACTACCATCAATGGAATAGAATTTAGTTAATACTTTTAGGCTGCATGTCAATATGTATAAAAAAAAGAATGATTTTTGAAGTGTTGTGCGTATACATTAATTTTATTGAATTTGTAAAATATTCTTTTGCATACACACTCCCGAATTCAGCCAATAAATTAAATGAACGTATGGCTCAATTTCCATTAATGTTGTGTGCAAATGATTAAAAATTTAGCTGAAAAATAACTCTCATCTAATTTCTATAGATCAAATTGAGTTAGTTCTAAAGGAAAATTATGAGTTAATTAAGCTACTTAATTTTTTTCCTAATCCAAATTATGTTTGTAATTCATGTCTTTTTTTTTTTTTTGTCTAAACCACATATATTTTTTAGTGGATACAAATCTGTTTGACCGGGTATTTAACATACCAGAACTCAAAGTTCGTATTGATAGTTGATACCTACAATATTAAGAGTTCACTGTTCTCGCTATAAATACTTTTTGGTAAAACTAAACAACATTCGACTTGGTTTTTGAGCAAAAATGGCAACTATTGTGTGGCTTTAAGCGCAAATTTGGTTGCAGGGTAAGACAAAAAGCGCATAAAAAACGTGAAAAGAAAATCAGGTATACGCTGAACCTCTTTAGTTTCGAAGAAAAAAAATTAGAATTTGCATATAAAAAATTAAACATATTTCCAGCCTTGTACTTCTACGTTCTAACGTTAACATGCATTTAATGAAACTTCCCAGTTGGTTAAGGAAGTCAAAATAAAATTTCCTTTTCATTTCTAAAATTAAAGAAGTTTTTCCTTATCTTAAAACTTGTTAACTTGTAATTTTTTTGTGTTAAAAAAGAAGTCTGCGCAATATTTTTAGAAGAAAAAAAAAGAGGTTAGTGACAAGATACTACTGCACAACAATGGATACCCATGAGAAAAAAAAGAAGGGTATGGGAATCAATTCTTGTTTCCCTCTTCAATACAGGTACCGGCAATAATAAGATGGTCACCATCTCTTACAACATTTATATCGTCCACTACAGCTCCATCTATGGTCAAAATTTTGGTGGCAGATATATCAAACTTTCTGGCACCAATATCTAGCAGCTCTTCAAGGGTCTTGGGCAGCAAAACAAGCTTTCTAGCATGTTCACCCTTTTCAGGACAACTAAGTGTCACTCTGGTTAATCCCTTCACATTCCCTCTATTACTGCTACGGCCTTCAGATGTCTTACCTACATAGTTAAATCAAAACATAATCCATCAATCTGATAGCCAAAGGAAAAAAGACAAAAAGACTTCATAGTTTTTAGTAGCATGCTTCTTTTTCTTTCATGTATCCATTCTTGGATTTAATTTATGGGTACTCCTAGCAATTATTCTCAAGATACTAGTTAAAGAATAAAAAATTGAAAGAGTTTTAATATATTGTTAGTGTAAGGATGTTTACATTGTCAACTAACTTAACTTCAGTATTACAGAAGTTTAATGATTTTAAATGATATGGTAGTTCAAGATTGGTTTACAATGTATTTCAATTAATATTTTAATATAATATGCAAAATATATATTCGATAAAAAGTAGTAGTAATGCCGGTGCATGAAAAGATGAGAGAATATGAATTGAGGTAGTTTTAATGCGTAATGAGACAACCTTGAAAAGTTTGTTACTAAGAGTTCGACACAAAAAGAGATAGAAGTAGACTGAAATTTACTTGAAAAAAGATAATTATACAAGACTTAATGGAGTAAAATATAGATTGACAGATGGTGTTTCTTATGATGGAATGGAGAAAAATTATAAGCTTGATAAAGGGTTAGACTCCTTGTTATCTCTATGTTCCAGATGATATCCTTTTAGTCATTTTTCTCTTCATCTCCCCTTCCTTTCTCCCTTCTTTTCTTTTATATTATTTCTCATTTCCCTTCCCCTTCTCCTTCCATTTTTTTTACAGCCTCCATGTATCTATTATTGAATTCATCTATCATCGACCTCAATTAGCTTGAGTTAAAGGTTGAGTTATTGTTGATGTGGAATATGCAAAATGAACTCAGAACTTGCTAACTGTTTTGGGGGCATCAGATCGAATAATTTTAATACTATCTTTACAAAGTTGTAGAAAGTTTTGTAGGAGGATATAACATTACTCAATCATCAATTTGTTCCAAGATATACGTACCACGACTGGCAATTGAGATCTTTCCAAAAATGGAATTATCAAAAGAGCTGGAAGACCTTCTCCCATGATAAGGTTGCCGTGATATGCTTTCATGGGGTATGGCAGGCATGCTTGGATCAATTTGAAACCTCCCACTCCTGTTGTCATTCCTTGGTATTGGAATAACACTTGGTTTTCTGCTCTCTTTTATGTTATCAAATATATTTCTAATTACTTCGCGTCCGTGTTGTTCTGCCATAACCCTAGGAGTCCACCCATTAGCATCTTGCATGTCAATGTCTGCTCCTTGGTCTACAAGGAAGTTAATCATCTCAGTGTTTCCTTCAGCTATTGCAGTATGAAGAGCAGTGGTTCCATTCTTTTTAGGTTGTGTCACATCCACGCCACATTGAATAATTTCCTTGAGCAATTCCATGTTATTTTGCTCAACAGCACTGCATGCTAGATGGCCTGCATCAGCTAAAGATATGTCGGCACCATTGTCTATGAGAATTTTCATCACAGATTCATGCCTACCCTTCATTGCTTCCCATAGAGGGACACTTCCATCCATATCTGTATAGATAAAAAAAGAAGAAGCAATTAGAGTCTAGAGATATCACCAGTACTAGCGCATTTTGCGGTATGAAAAAGGTTGTCAGTAAGTTTTGAGAGGGTGTGTTTGATAAACTCTCCCTTGTCCCCAATAAATGTTCCAAACAGGGCTGAAGAGTACCTTTGCTATTGGGATCAGCACCATATTCTAGAAGCAAATTTACACAGTGCTCATTGCCTTTGGAAGCTGCAATATGCTGTTACATGAGAAAATAAAGTTGTAAGCATCTAGTGTTGTGTTTATTATACATATATACTAATGCATGTGTTCATTCGAGAGAAAATCTACAAACCAGTGTTGTCTTTCCATTCTTATCTAATTCATTTGGATCTGAACCCTTCTTAAGCAAATGATGCAATAATAGATCATCATTTCTGCTTGCTGCAAAGCATGTGGTAATGGGCATGTCCATTTTTCCCCGAGCAAGCATGGCCTCCGTTTCTGCCAAAATTGCATCCATCCCTGGATACCTTGATTCTTGCAAATGCTGCACAACAAAGTATTTGTAATGAAGACAATGTTATACAGAAACTACAAATTGAAAGGATGTGTGTACAAAATATTGTGTGAATGAATCTAAAATGTAACTAGCTAGCAATTAGAATCATTCTAGAATATACACAAGTCATCATTGCTCATATACCTGCAGAAAATTGTTCATGACTATTGTCCCATCTCCAGCATTTGAATGAACAAGATTTAGAAATGTAGTACGGTTCAACCTTAGAATTTGGCTCAATCGTTTGGTTCGAACTGTAAACATCTGTGGCCTGTAACATAGAACTCCTATTTCTCCAACTATATCTCCTGACCCTACCTCACCAATGACCTGGAATTATTGCGGACCACATGCTTTATTAGTCATAGAGACAAGTCTTCACAATGGCAGGGATAATTCATAAAAGTGTTAATAATGTAACCAGAACTTGCCTGTTCCATTCCATTCTTTCTAATGATGAGTTCCTGACAATCAGAAGAAAATGAAATTTCAGTTTCTTTTTAGATTGGAGAAAGAACATTTCAGAAGTACGCATTCCATATTCAATAAGCAGAAATTAATTAATCTTAACAAAACAAAAAACAATTAATTTTCTCATTTGCATCATGTTACACCCCTCGTACTTTAAGTCATGCAATTCATTTTCTAGATACCACTGAGAGCATATACGAAGTGAATGGAAATAAAGAGAGGGTGTAGATTCTTACTGCAGCACCAGTAACAAAGATATAAAGGTCTGTTGGCGCTTCATTCAGCAAAATCACATCTTCCTTTGGAGGAAAATACTCGGCCCTCATCTCCGTGACCTTCAAATTTTCAATTTCAACAGTTAGTAGATATGCACATAAAACAATGTTATTAAACATCTAATATACAAGGACTACCAGGAAGCCGACATACAACCTAGCTGTTCTTGGAGCTCGTATAAGTTAGATGAATTTATTTTGGAATGAATGTGAGATGTTGATTAATTAATAAACATGTGAAGAAACAATCTCATGTTGATTACTAATTGATGTTTACACTGAAAAGCTTCAAACTCTCATGTTTTTAGCACCATGGTCACAGAATTATATAGCAAGACCAAAAAGTCAAGAGAGTATTACCAGTTGAAAGAGTAGGTCACATGACACTCCATGAAACAAGTACACTTTGTCCACAAGTGGATAGAATAGGTAGTGTGAGATGCTAGATCTAATAGCCTTTGGAAGGGATTCAACAATTTCTTGTTGCTGCAATCCTTCTAAATTAGTTCTGTACTTCATAAAAATATGAGCAAGCATCTGTTCTTCCAAGCGGGTAGGTAATTGATTCCGATGGGCAAAACCTGTGGCAGCTTGCACCGTGTCTCTCTGACATGCCACAAAGCAACCACCAAAAAGAAACATCAGAATATTAATGGACCTCTTTGGAAGAAAGAAATGAAGAACCAGCATTTGTATTTTAGAACTCCAATAATAATGATGTCATTTGTGGACTTCTTAGTTTTACATCATTAACAAATATATCAAGAGAAGTCCTTACCATTTGTCAAAAATAAATATTGACTTGCCAAAGAGGACTCCAAAATCATTCAGGACAAGAAAATTGTGAAAGTCTTTATGATTTAAATGATGATAATGATATATACTCACATATTTCCTAGTTCTGCTTGTTCCATGAACAACCAAGTTTGTCATGTTTCCGATGAGATATGCTGTTAGTCCGAGGTTAAAGAGCATATAAAATATGTCAAACACCATCTCCCTGGTACTTATAGGATGCAGGTCACCATAACCGACTGTTGAAAGAGTCTGTATGGACCAGTACATTGATGTTACATAGCGCTTCCAAACACTGCTTAGAGCCTCTTCAGAAACCAGGCTAAGCCACGTTGAACTTGGGTCACGATCTAAAGCAAGAAAATAGAAAATGCAGGCAGCAAAATGCATTGAAAATAGAGTAACCTACAAATGCAAAGTTATAAGTTAGGTTATTGTATACTCATTAAATCACCGATATAACAAGAAAGAAATTAATGTGTAATAAAATAGTGAATTTAATTTTAATACGCTGTGAACTCATTAGATAAGATTTTAGGTATGATTTTTAAAACTAGTTATCACAAAAGTCAATGATTTTCAATAATATGACAATTCAGGATTGATGTAAAAAAATTCTTGATGCTAATAATTAGTCTATTCCAAGTAAATCCTTTAATAAAGGAAATACTTACACATATAAGCTTTGAACAGCGCACCAAGAAGTAGTTATAATTTCTGTCCTTTTCTAATCTGACACAGAGAAGAGAAGGAATGTCACAATCAGTTTCTATGTAAGATCCAATAAAAAAAATGTTCTGCCCCAACTCAAGCCTATGAATTTAAATTTTTGCCTTTAATTAAACTTACAAATAAGTTGTTACTTGTAATTCAAGATAAAGAAACGTTTGAAACTTCTATGTAAACATGAATTGTCCACCAACTAATATTAACTTCTATACACAGTCGTGTTATGGATAAAAAATCATAGTAAATATAACTTTTAAGATAATTTCTGTAAAAGTCAACAACCATATTATATATATCAAATTCTGATTTGATGAAAAAACTTTTTAAAGTGTTGATGCGTGAACTATTTTCTCTAATAGTTAACCCAGAATACAATACAAATGCAGAACAAGTACCTTGCAAACATGGCACTAACCCGACGGAGACGCCAAAGACGGAGGATGTTGAACACGCCATATGACTTAACAACAGGGGGCAACAAGTCGCGGGCAATTTCAGCAGGAATGGTGGCGATGACATCAAAGGAAAACCATGTTTTAAGATATCTCGAGGCAATGAGCTTTGGTTCATCCACGAGCAGATACGTAGTCTTGTCGAGGTAGGCAACAAAGAAGGTCAGAACAATATCAATGGCGAAAAAACCGTTCACCACGTTGTCAACAATGGAAAGAGGAAGCGATGGATGATCATTAAGGAATCCAAACTCAAAAGGGCAAACAAATGCAGTGTAGAAAACTAACAACACCAGAAACTTGTTCCACAATCTGCATCACCACAATGAAACATGAAAAGAAACATTAATTAATTAATTAAGTACGTGACATAATGAATTGTTATAAGTGATTAAAGTCGGTATATAACTAAAAATATCATACCTGTAACGAGGGTTATAGGGCGAGACAATGTAACTCCAGGGCTTGTGTCTCCGGGAGCGGCAGGCGCTGGTGGCGCCTAGAGACGGAAGCGGAATGCCGTTGAGGCTGAATTGGCTTCCTTCATTCGTCATTTGATCAAACTCTATCTGGTTTCTATGTTTCTCATCATCCGCATCCTCCTCGCCCCAGAAACAAAACCTTGCAAACATGTTCTTCGCACTCTTGGCCGGTCAGAGAGAAACCCTTTCTTTTTTTGTGAGAAAGATGAGAGTGAGAAAGATCATGTAGAAAAGATAGTTGTGAGTGTCATATTCCATTTATATAAGGGTATTCATTCAAGCGGACGAAAATTCTTTGATATAAAATAAAATCTAATTTCTAACTATTATTTTAGAGAAATTATCCATATAAGAGAAACTCATATATATATATATATATATATATATATATAGTATAAGATAAATGTTATTTTTATATAATTTTAATTTATAATAAATAAATATTTTTTAATATGTAAACTATATTATAATTAAAATTATCATATAAGATTATTTTTAATAATTGACATTTTTAAAAAAAATGGAATTTTATTTAGAGATAAAGGTAAAAACAATATATGAAATACGGCTTTTGAAATTGAGGAGAAAAGCATGTGAATAAATTATTAGAATCAAGAAATTGATATAGTATGTGAAAGTCCAATAGTTAAATATCTAACTAAAATTAGGATTAATTCATATTAGAATAATATTAAAACTATATATATATATATATATATATATTATTTGTAAAAATCAAGCACATACACTCTTCATATACTTTCTTATATTTTTAATATCAACTAAATAGCTCAATTTACATTTTATCTCTTTTAATTTACTCTTTTTTTAACAATTAAAAATAAAAATATACTATAATATAATTACTCATCATAAATTTAGAATATAATTTATATTTCAAAAGTAAGTATTTAATACTTATTTTAATTATGATATAATAAATATTTTAAGAAATATTAATTTGTTATAAATTTTATTGGTACAAAATAAACATTTATTTTATGTAATGTGCAAACTAAAATATTACTGCGTGTATATGGGATTTTTAATGTGTGCAACATTACTCATAATAAGAATAATTAATGACTTGTTTTTATTTTATGTAGATTAATATATTAGGAATGATTCTTTTAAAATAATAATTATATTTTTATATTTAGATTGATATATTTGACAAATCAGTGTATTTGAATTTCAATATTGGATAAAATCATGAATAAGGTATACATTATCTTATATTTAAATTAGATAATTGTTTATTATTATTTGTTATTATCTTGTTCTCGCACTTGGTTATTCTCATATAAAGTCAAAGTGCTTTTTTTTGTTTTGCAATTTCCTCATCTAAGCAAAGTCTACATCTTATATGACGTGCAGAATTTGGAGTCCACATTGATCACGTCAACCTCACATGCGGAATTTCCAGATTTTGGTAAGAACAAAAATATTTTTTACTTTCAAATAAATAAATAAATAACTGATCGAATGAGTATCTCTTTTTAGTTTTTACCCAAATTTTTGAATCTTAAAATTGTATTTGTAAAAATTACAGTAAAATAAACAAAACGAGGCAGAAGTTTCAAAACAAAAACCTTATTTCCTTGGCTCATTCATCACTTTAGGGTTTGTTTGTTTTAAGTCATACGAATTTATTTTTAAAAATGTGAGTTGAAAATGTATTATTCTGATGTTTGATATAGGTTATAAAAAATTTATTTTTAGACACGATATATTTCTAAGAATATATATTAGACACTGTCGATTTGTCTTCTTTTTTTGTTTTGTTTATTTCTCATGTAAAAGGATAGAAATCCTACATTGTTATGAGAACGGAAGTTGTTTTTTAAAATAACTTTCTATTTTCACTTTATTCTATTTTTTATTTTTATTTAAATAAATTTTAAAATATTCCAAAAAACATGTTAATAAGAATGAAAAAATAATTAATATTGTGTATCAATATTATAATGATAAAAAGTATTAATAAAAATAATATTTTTTGTAATAATATTTCCAAAAATATTATTCTCAAATATTATAATTACTCCATTAAATAAAATTATTTAGTGTTTAGCCCAAGCTTAACTCCTATTCAAACTCGACCACTGAATATTTCTCTTTTTATTTTTTTCTAAAAGGTGGCGAAGTCTGCTAAATGATCCGCAACACAATTTGCTTTCCTGTGAGCATATGCGATATATCTTAATATGCCAATCTCTGGTAAGACAGTGTTGAATGCGTTTGATAATAGTATCACTGTAATATGGTGATTAATGTTGGTTTTTTTAAGAATCACTTTCAATCACTGAATATTTCTCTAATTATAGTATTTAGGGGAGGGGGATATTCCCTTTTCTTGGGTTGCGTGTTTTTAAGTTACAGCGGAGATTTACTTGTGCGGCAATTGTAATTACAACGACCTAAATATTTTTTCTACAAATGAAAATATTATTTAAGTACACATTATTTTTGACAATTTTAAATACACATATACTCGTATACAAATTTAAATGTTATATTAAATACCAGTCTACACACACTAAAATATACTATGATAACTACTAAGTGCATAGATCTGACTGGTGTAAAATTAACATTATCGATAGATTTATAATTATTTATATACTCTGTTCAATTAATTTAGTTAAAAAAATTTATGATTAAAATATAATATATATTTATATATATAAAAAATATTTAAAATAAATAACATATTTAAAAATATGTAAATATAAATTAATTAATAATATAATTGCTAACTAATATTTTAAGAATATTTATTTAAAATATTAAAAAAATATTTAAATAATGTTCTTAATGTTCCAACAATAGTTTGGAATATTGTCAACGTGATTTTAATTAAAAAAATTATTATTAATTATTTAAGCTACTGATTAATAAGAACCTTAAATAGTGAATAAAATTATGATCACCTATGAACGATGGTACTTTGAGCAACAAGGTTGGCCTAAAGATAAAGTAACAATTGTTGGTTTTTTTTTCTAAAAACATATTTCAAATAAAAAATATGAAGGTTTAGATATTTAGTTTATATCTTTATTCTATAAAGATAGAAATATTTAGATATTCAGTCTATATATTTTATTTTATAAAGATAAGAATATTTAAATATTCAGTCTATATTTTTTAGGAAAATCGTCTCAGTATGTGGTCCATTTATTGGTCACTCATTATCTTATTCCATTTAAGGTTGAGTTCTGTGATATATAGAAATCTATAAATAGAACTGGGCATTCTCTATTTTAGATCACTAAGTCAACTTCTCTCTTCAAAAAACACACTAATTGAGCGAGTGAGGGATTGGAAAACTAAAACTCTGAAGATTACTTGAAGAACTGAAATTTATTTTTCTATTTTCGCTTCGGCTGTTTGATCTGAATGTATTGTTTATGTTTGTTAACATGTTCAGACCAATATAAATTATTTTATATAAATCAAAAAATTAAATTTTAAGTCCACAAATAAGAGAATATTTTTTATTGATTTTTATAAAACAAAAAAGGTCACATAATTTAATAAAAAAAACCTAATAAATAACTTTCTATTCTGTAGTAAAATGTTTACCAAAAAATAGTAAAATCATACAGGGTTTAACACTCTTTTTAATCTTTTAAAAATATTTAAATTTTGGTGTAAAAAATATTTAAACTTTGATTTTTGTCTTGATTTTCAAAATTGATAGTTTTCGTCTTTATATTTTTTTTACATGAAAAAAATATTTTTCAGTGCAGTTATTTTTGGTAAAACTTTTGTTTTGGTCCATAACTTCAATTTTAATCAATTTAATTCCTAAACTTTATAAAAATAATGATTTTTCTCTCCCTCACAGACAACGTTAACACCAAAGAGGTACAAAAATCATAATTTTTATAAAGTTCATTGACCAAATTTATCAAAATTAAAGTTTCATTGAAAATAGGAGTACTAAAAACATATTATTATATTCTTTTTTGACATAATTAAATTCTTAAAGCTAACATTTTTTTTCCTTGTATAGTATACATTAATTAAAATTTGAGTATTTAAAAAAAATTAAAATTAAAATCAAGGATTAAAGCTTAACCCCTTTGAAGTTACAACATTTAGGAATAATGTAATTATTCCTTATTAGTGAGTTGATTCTGCCCGAGACGAAGGAATATGGAATATTAATCAAGTCCATGGATTTACCATCGGCAGGTTATATAATAATAACAAAAAAAACTATAAATAATTTTTTTCAAAAACTAAAACACCATTAACTGATCATGAGTCATGAGTCGTATAATATTTAGTTTGATAAATTATTTATTGACACATAAATTAATAGTATATTTTACTAGATTAAATATGAGCAAATTTTGAATTTATTTTACCTAACATAGCTAATATATACAGTTAGCCAAATTTAGTGAAATAAGATATGTAATTATTTATTAATAAAAATCAATATTAACAGTGGTTTACTTCAATAAATATTGTACGTTTTTTATTTAGAGAAACCAAACATGTATATTACTTCAATAAATATTAATACTCTCTTTAGTTTTATTTCTTCCTACACCTGCATTTATTTGATATATTTATTTGAGTGATAATTATTTAAAGAAAACATAATTATGTTCTTTGCGAATATTCTTTTAAAAAAATCCAATAATCATTTATTCATTATGCATGTGCCATTATGTATTCGTTGAATATAATTATTTGAACATAATTATTTGAGTGATTAATCAGTATTTTTATTTTATTTTAACATTTTTATGTCTCAATTTTTTGCAATGTAAGATGCACAATGTGAATGGTGTGAGATATCTAAATATATGACTTTCCATCTAACAACATCTTTTATCGCATGATATGACAAAGGGCCGTGATTATCATCTAATGCCTTAAATTTACAGATTTAACTTTGATTGGGGATTGTACATACCTTAAATTTACACATTTAACTTTGATTGGGGAATGTACATACAGTATTTGGGGGAATGTTACTATTGGAATCTCATTTCTTGTCTTATTTTATGTTGTTAAGGGTTTGTGTTTGGATTGGTAAACAAGCAGAATGGAATGAAAAATATTGAAATAGATTAAAGATGGCTTTATATTGTTTTAATATTTCATAATGGAACAGGAGCTATGAGACAAAAAATCATTGTTCAGAAAAAGGACGAAATGAAATATTGAGTTATAACTTTTTAATTCACATATTATTTTTTTAAGTGACTAATTATTATGATAAAATAATTATTTTACAATTTAAAAGTTTTGTTTAATCGAATACATTCCAAATTTAGGGAAAAAAATAAACTTGGGTTAAACCATGTAATGGATAATGATACATTATTTTTTTTCATTATGTTCAATTCCCAAATTGTACAAACCAAATAGAATAACTCCACTTCATCATTCTCCATTCCACCCCATACTACAAATTCAAACATATACTAATTAAAATAAAACAAAAATAAAATGAAGTTTTTTTTTTGAGAAATGAATTAAAAGTCTAAAACACATTCATGATAATAGCATCAATCATTTGAATATTCGGTTATTCAGTTGTTGATTTTGTTTCAATGATCATGATTCAAATAGATAAATAAAATTTGAAACATAGATTCTTGTTGACACAAATGACATTTGAACTTTTATATTTGATGTCACTACTAAAAAATCCATTTTTTACACGTTTTAAAATGGTGTCATTTTAAAACGATTATGGCCTAAAATAATATTAGAAACCTTAAAAAAAAATCCCATTAAAAATTGGATAGCTTTCTAGAAGTGCATATTAGTAGTTTTTCTAATATTTTGTGTGACGAATATATTATATATATATTTATCCTAATTATAAGAAAATAAACAATTCAATCAGAAAAAAAGACTAACTTTTAAAAATATTAATTGTTTTTTATATTTTTTGTAAAGTCTAATGAGATATTTACTCATTTATTTACTCATTTATTATATAAGTGAATATACATTGAGTAATAATATTAGTAATTTTTATTGATTGAAAAGAATATTCTTTAAATTAGGGGTGATGTCATTGAATATAATCATTAATTAAACAATTTAATTTTATGAGTATTTTTATAGTAAAATTTAAATTTATGATATTATTAATTCAAATTTATTAATTGAATTATTTTTATTTCTTACATAATACCGGAGATGATAAATTGTAAAATATGAACTTAAAATTATATAGGTCCATATGGTAATTTATAAAGGCTTGAACTTAGAATTTAAAAGAAATAAAAATAAAATTGACCAATGTCATTCTTTTTAGAAAATATAAATAAGATACTAAGTAATTTTTTATGTCATATATATTATAACTTAACTAATATATATATATATATATATATATATATATATATATATATATATAGAGGTATGTTTTGAAAGAGAAGAGCTGGGTTGAGGAGTTATTTACTTGGTGCAAGCCACAAGGGTGGTTTATTTATCAAAAATTCTAAACTATGTAAAGGTCTTAATTCTAGAGTAAGAGCGCGCGGAAGACAAATTATTGAACTTAGTCGTTCTGGGTACATTGGTAGATTAAAAAAAAAGGCGTAATTTTAATGTAATCACACTTTAAGTTTATTTTTCTTTGTTTTTTTTTATATAAGTTGATTTGCTAAATGTTAACCGAGTGGGTGACAAAACTTAAAGAGGGGTGAATTGATTTGTTTTAAAAAAACTGTAAAAATAATTTCTCAAACCATGAAAAGTTGTGAGAGACTAGGAGATAAAGAGAAAATTACGAAGTAATGCATTTAATAGAAAATCAAGTAACCCATCATCAAGCAAACACAAAAAAATAATATATAAGAAGAATGCACCAAGAATTTTTTATTAATTATTGGTTTAACCACAAATTGTGACATAAACCTCATTTCCAAGTTGCTTGAGAATTTTTTACTATTATTCAATCAATGTATAAAGCAAAATCATGTTTTATATTCAAAGAATCATACCTTGATAATCCATCCTAAGATGCCTCTCACTAAATTACTCCAATTACCTTCTAGGGATCACATCCTCTAGAAAACTTGAGGGACCACTTATAATTTTTGTACATATTTACAATTTCATTCAATTTTTACAACAATTATCTCACTTTCTTCTCTTTTATTATTATGTTTGGTCCCTTTAATTAGAATTTGCCTATTATGATTTAGTTTATGTTTAGTTGGTTTTATGAAAGCACATTGAACTTTTGTTTGCTTAGTATGAAAGTATATTGAAGAAAGTCATGTCAATATATCAAAGTTGTTTACAGTGGCGGACCCAGGATTTTGAGCATGGGGAGACCCAATTCAAATTGTCTCATTACTCATATCAATGATATCATCATCATTAATTCGTTTCTCAATACAGGATTTTTTTATTTTTGGGCGGGACCCAGGCCCCTACGTACGTCCGCCCCTAGTTGCTTAGTGAGCAAATTTCTTTAACAAGAAAGATATGAGATTTTATGGTAATTCTCTTATAGAGCATATGCTATATGAGCCACTGACTCCCTCTGTCTTTAATAAGAACCTGAAATGCATAACATGATATATGTTTTTTTTATTTATTTAAGATAACATGTGATAACAAAACAGTGTTGGATGAATACAGAATATACTAAAATACTCTGCTCCACTGTTGACCACACATCCTAATCCATTGACCTAACTTTTGCCTAAGCAATAGTTTTGGACAATCAATTTTTTCAAAATTTAATTAAAACCTATCATTTCCGATCATCTCTTTCCAATCGCATTATTTACTGTAATATTTATATTTTTCTCTTTTATCTTTTATCATTAGGCGTCACGTAGCATTTAAGCATCCTAAAAAAAATAACATACCTGTAACGAGGGTTGTACGGCGAGACAATGTAAATCCAGGGCTTGTGTCTCCGGGAGCGGCCGGCGCTGGTGGCGCCGAGAGACGAAAGCGGAATGCCGTTGAGGCTGAATTGGCTTCCTTCATTCGTCATTTGATCAAACTCTATTTGGTTTCTATGTTTCTCATCATCCGCAGCCTCATCGTGGCAGAAACAAAACCTTGCAAACATGATCTTCTCATGCGTCGTCGACATTGATGAGGTATTGTTTATTTTCGGTAAAGATTTAACGATGAGAGTGAGAAAGATCATGTAAAAAAGATAGGTGTCAGTGTCATATTCCATTTATATAAGGGTATTCATTCAAGTGGACGAAAATTCTTTGACATAAAATAAAATCTAATTTATAAGTATTATTTAAGAGAAATTACATATAAGAGAAACCCTAATATATATATATATATATAGTATAAGATAAATGCTATTTTTATATAATTTTAATTTATAATAAATAAATAATTTTTAATATGTAAACTATATTATAATTAAAATTATCATATAAGATTATTTTTAATAATTGACATTTTTTATAAAAAATGGAATTTTATTTAGAGATAAAGGTAAAAACAATATATGAAATACGGCTTTAATTTTGAAATTGAGGATCGAGAAAAGCATGTGAAAGTCCAATAGTTAAAAATCTAACTAAAATTAGGATTAATTCATATTAGAATAATATTAAAATTATATATATATATATATATATATATATATATATTTTAAAAAAATCAAGCACATACACTCTTCATATACTTTCTTATATTTTTAATATCAACTAAATAGTTGAATTTATATTTTATCTCTTTTAATTTATAATTTTTAACAATTAAAAATAAAAATATATTATAATATAAATTATTCATCATAAATTTAGAATATAATTTATATTTTCAAAAGTAATTATTTAATACTTATTTTAATTATAATATAATAAATATTTTAAGAAATATTAATTTGTAATAATTTGTATTGGTACAAAATAAACATTTATTTTATGTAATGTGCAAACTAAAATATTACTGCGTGTGTATATGGGATTTTTAATGTGTGCAACATTACTCATAATAAGAATAATTAATGACTTGTTTTAATTTTATGTAGATTAATATATTATAGGAATGATTTGCTAACAACACACATATATTTATTTTTTAATATGAGTTTGTTAACAATTCACATTATTATTATTATTATTATTATTATTATTATTATTATTATTATATTTTAAGATATTTTTAGTTATAATTTATTAATGCACTTATAAGAGTGCGTACTTTAACAAACCCTACACATATTTGCTAATTTACACATTAATTTTAATACGAGTGTGTTAACCGTTGTATATTTTAAAATAAAGATGCATATATTAACAAAATTCTTTAATTAAATTATGCAATGGTCTCGCTATTTATATAAGGATAACTTTATGTACGTTTATTTTTGTTTGACGCTATTAGATGAGAGTCTTTTACAATAGCTTGTCGTTTATCTATATTTTAATTCCAATATTTTTCTTGCTTAAAATTTTCCTCTCTGCCTTCGGGGTGAAAGTTTAATGCAAATTGAAGATTGTTAAAATAATTGTTCCCTTAAGAGTTCATTTTGCAACAAAACAATGAATATTCCATTTTCTAAGAATTCAATGAATGACCTGGTTTCGATAATGAATATTCCATTTTCTTGGAGATATTGAAGATGATGTAAATCATAGAATCAAAGTATAGTAGATAAAATGGTGGAGTGCATCTGAATTTGTGTGACCGCAAAATTTTTCTTAAATTAAAAGGAAAATTTTATAAAATAGTTGTAAGTCCTGCGATGTTATATTGAGCTAAGTATTGGCCCATAGGCAACATGAGCATTAAATTGGGGTAACATAAATGAAGATGTTAAGATGAATGTGTGGGGATATGAAGATGGATAAAATAAGAATTGAAGATATTCAACGAAAGGTAACTGTAGCACCGGTGAATGAAAAGATAATGGAGTATAGATTAAGGTGGTTTGGACACCTAATGAGACACAGTGGTAGAGCCACTCTTAGACCAACGATAATTATGACACTACCTTAAAAATAAAATTTGTAGTTATTGAGTGACAGAGAATTTTTTTTAATAATTATATATACTTATATAATTAATTAAGATTAAAAATAAATTTTGGCACTACTTAAAATTTGGCATAGGCTAAAAAAATTTGCTGGCTCCGCCACTGATGAGACGACTCCAAGATGCTCTTATAAGAACAAAAGTTTGTAACCAAGAGGTCGTCACAAAAAGAGGTAGAGGTGAATCAAAACTTACTTGAGAAAAGTTAATTAAACAATACTTAATGAAGTTAGATATAGATTGGTGGAAGATGTGTCTTAGAACGAAATGGAGAAAAATTATAAGTTTGGTGGAGGGTTAGATTCATTATTATTTCTATGTTTCATATGATCTATTTTTAGTTCATTTTCTCTTTAGTTTTTCCCTCCTTTTTTCACCCTTCTTTTTTTTTCTTTTTTTTTTGGTCTTATTTTTCCTTTTTTTTCAAGTTCTTCGTATCTATCATTGAATCCATCTACCATAGATCACAATTAACTTAGATTAAAGATACTTGATATTGATGAATAAATAAAATTCCTAAAGGTGAAATTTAAAATGACCTTGAAGTTTATGTAAAATATTTTATTTCAGGCATGGCAGTTGCGCGGGATATTAAGGGGAGGCGAGAACGCGTAATTGCAGTTATCAGCAATTGGACAACTATGGCCGGTCAGGCGTATGAGGCAATGAGCAATGCAGGATATTTGGACTCAAATATGGTTGCATTGTGATTTTGAATGATAGCCGTCATTCTTTACTTCCAAAAATTGAGGAGGGCCCAAAGTCCAAAGACGTCTGTCAATGCCCTATCTAGTACTCTGAGCAAGCTCTAGTCCAGTAAATCTTTCCGGAGATTTAGAGAAGCTGTTAAGGTATGCTTCTTCACCTCATTCTCTGCAAGAAAAGAATGCTAGATAGCTTCAAATTAGTCTTCAGTATTTGTTAGGAAATCCGATTTCGGTAAGACTCGATCTGAATCGTGGTTCAGATTCAAGTCGGTTCAGTTAATGTCATGTCATTCAACTTTAAAATGAACCTACTAAAAAACAGCATGTTTGAATGCTAAATAACTAATAACTTTTAGTACAAAATGGATTAAATTAGTACATTAATAAGAGTATTGATATTATGTATATGTGACCTGTCAAAAATATTCATCACTTTGTTTTAATAGTGTGACAACTAAGATCTGCCTTTGTGTACAGTAAGAAAGATAAATTAATGTGCAAATCCGATATTCAGTCCCCCTAATGTGTGGTTGTACGAGCATCTTTTTCTAGTATTTTATATATTTCCTTTTTGCTGACGCAATGATAAAGTTTCGCCTTGATGACTAATTAATCATAAATTTAAATATGAAAACAGTTTCTTTACATATGTAAGAGTAAAATTCTGTACAATAACTCTGGCTCAAACCTTTGCATAAAAAGGAGCCTTTTAGCACCAGGATACGATAGTTTTTTATATATTTCCTTCTTGTGTTCAATAATGAGTGATATGTCTAATAAGTAATAATGATGGTCCTTCTTTTAGATCCTAATTTTCACATCTCAACGCTCTGTGCTTCATATCCAAATTACGCTCAAGTGTCAATTTGTCTGCTTTATCACAGGGTGTTACGAAACGAATTGGTAGAGGTATGCATGAGTTGGCAGCTAAAGTTGATGAATATGCTCGTGGTATGATGGGTCATCTAGGTTCTACTCTTTTTGAAGAGCTTGGGTTGTACTACATAGGGCCAGTGGATGGACACAATATTGAAGATCTCATATGTGCTCTGCAAGAAGTAGCTTCCCTGGATTCAACGGGACCTGTCTTGGTACATGTGATAGCTGATGAAAACAGTCAGAAAAGTGATATATCAGATGGACAGCAGGATGAAGGTATATTTTTTGCTACTGTATGACAATTATATTGTATTAATTGTTTCATTGAATGTTATTTCTTGTAAAATAGCTTATCTAGTGATAATGAGCTTACACTCTAATTATATATGTATTTTGGTTTTCCACTATTTCCCCTTTGGTTGTGTGCTTATTTCAAATACTTTAGCCTTTCAGAAAATGAAATGAATCTCTTCCTATACTGATTAGCTTATAGACTCTATGTAGTAGCTTGAAGATAACTTAGATATATGATATACATAAACAACAATAACAACAAACAAATGAGTCTCATCCCACTAAGTGGAATCTGCTATATGGATTAATGGACACCATTGGACTCTACCAAAAACTAACATTTCGGTAAAGTAATTATTTAGAGCAATTTTTTTTTTTTCAAAATTTTTCTCTACTTTCATAGGTTTTCCTGAATGTCAGGAGATTATAGTTTAGCCTCTTTATGGGATTGACCTTCTCACTATGTTGAAGTTTTGATTGATATGTGATTTGGCATAGTTATTAATGAGTTATCTATATTTACTTTTCAGGTTCTGTTAAATCTGATTCATTAGATAATCCTGTTCGGCCTCAAACATATGGCGATTGCTTTGTGGAGACTTTGGTTTTAGAAGCAGAGAAAGACAAAGATATTGTTGTTGTTCATGCTGGATTAACAATGGAGCCATCACTTGAACTGTTTCAGGAAAAATTTCCAAATAGGTTTTTTGATGTGGGAATGGTTGAACAACATGCAGTCACATTTGCTTCTGGTCTGGCATGCGGTGGATTGAAGCCATTTTGTGTCATACCTTCCTCCTTTCTACAAAGAGCCTATGACCAGGTCCAACCTTATATCAGCTTAAAGCCTTAAACTACCATGAATCATGATAACCACTATTTATTGTTCATAGACCATCTGGATTTCTTTGAGAACAGTATTTTGTAGTTGATATAAATTATTAAATAAGTAATTATGATATTTGAAAATAGTATAATGATTTGATATAAGTAATTATGGTTTATAACATGTTACATATCACATATAGGTGGTACATGATGTTGATCAACAGAGAATTCCAGTGCGTTTTGTTATTACAAGTGCATAATTGGTAGGTTCTGATGGTCCGCTTCAAGGTGGATGATATGCGCCTAGCATATGTTTCTTTCCAAGCCATTAGAAGCAAGAAATCATCCATAAATAGCCTAAATTTGCTTATAATTGTGATAAATGTTAATTAAGCATCTCCTGCCATGATTTATGTTAATTCGATCAATTTTTATAGCAGGGAAAGAAATTCTACACAAGATCAGTTGAGCATAGAGCCACGCCACCAGCGTGGGTGCCACGCCTTCAGCGTGGATGTTTAAAGCTGCCACGCCACCAGCGTGAGATCCACGCCATCAGCGTGAGAAGGGCTCTGCAAATCTAATCCTCACTGGAAAACCACGCCATCAGCGTGGATGGCCACGCTACCAGCGTGGTAACCTGCTTCCAATTGCAAAACTCACTGGAATGCCACGCCATCAGCGTGGACACCCACACCACCAGTGTGGGACATGAAGAAAGCTGCCACGCCACCAGCGTGGGACCCCATGCTACCAGCGTGGGACTCTGCTGACTGTGTAAACTTAAATGCTGCTGAGGGCAAAGCTGGGTTTTCACCTTTGACTTATAAATGCCTTACCTCCAGCATTGAAGGCACGTTCCTACCACTGAGAAATCACAAATTCTAGGTTTTAAGAAGCTTGGGAAGCTTTGCTAGGGCTTGGGAGTTGAAGGCTCAAAGTGGAGGTCCTTCTCCATCTTATTCTCCTTGTGCTTCAGCTGGGCATGTTTCTTTTTGATGTAACCCAGCCACCCATTATGAGGTTTGGCTAGTTTTATTTTGTAGTTAGGGCCAAACACTTAATGTAACTTTCATTGGAATGTATTGAATGCTATTATTCTTTTATCGAAAGTTATTTTACTGCACTTTGCTTGTATGGTTTTACTTCTTCTTTGGATTTGATCACTCTAATGAAGGATTAAGAGCTAGGGTTCACAATAGGGATATTGGGACACTAGTCTTGGACTTAAGTGAAGTAACTTACTTGCATTACCTAGGGATAGGAATGTGTGTTTGCAGTCTTTTGAATGTGTTGCTTAATGCTTAAACCCTAGGAAAATCACTAAGGGATTAGGGCTGGGCACATGGGTTAAAGGGTTATCTTTCTAAGGAATTAGGAAATAACTAACTTGTTGGTGAAACACATGGCTGAGTAATTTAGATATTTGAATGTAGTAAACAATATAATTTCATTGGAAGGAAGCATTGAGTGTGGATTGCCCTAGCTACTATCGTCACATATCGTATAATATCAATTTACTTGTTCATATACTTTAATGTTCATAGCTTAGTTTAAATTCAATCATTACACACACACAAAATCAACTTTACTTAATTATTTGTCATCCAACTTATTGATACGAATTACAATTCAATTGGTCAACAATCCTCGTGGGAACGATACACTTCTTATCACTTTATTACTTGTACGATCGGTATACTTGCCGATTTCGCAACAGTGGAACATTTGATATAAACTTTATGTCATGCTTACCAAACATGATTGTCATGGCCCCATCTGATGAGATTGAACTCATCCACATGGTGGCTACTGCTAATCGCATCAATAGTCAGCCTATCTGCTTTCGGTATCCAAGGGGTGCCCTTGTTGGCAAAGGCTACACTATAAGCGATGGAATCCCCATCAAGGTAATTAGGTAGCTCCCTATTTTTTTGATACATTTGTGTGTTACTGAAACTTAGAAATGGGTAAACTGATTAACAAACCTAAGATAGTGTCGTTCATTTCTAACATCCCCAAAGATTTGTCATACTATTTTTTTAAAATATCTTCCTTCTTTAATTTTGGAGTGGTTGTAATCTATTCGTACACAGATAGGAAGAGGAAGAGGTCTTGTTGAAGGCAAAGATGTTGCTTTCCTAGGATATGGATCGATGGTTCAGAACTGCCTAAAGGCTCATTCACTCCTTGCCAAGCTTGGCATTGAGGTAACTGTTGCTGATGCAAGGTTCTGCAAGCCCCCTGACATCAAGCTTCTGAGACAGCTTTGTAAACACCACTCTTTTCTAGTTACTGTTGAGGAAGGATCTATTGGAGGATTTGGTTCCCAAGTTGCTCAGTTTATTGCGGTTAATGGACTACTCGATGGAAGAATTAAGGTAATTAATTCAAGCTATGTGGGAAGGCTAAGTTCCATGATTCTAAGAATATTTGGGATTATAAAGGTGTTATTTGGCTTCTATTTATAATTGGCGTAAAGATATAAAATTAACAAATTTCTATACCTCTTTGAATTACTTGGTGGAAAGATATAGATTTATCTTTTCATAACACTCGAATGTTTCTGTAAAATTTTGTGTCCACATGCAAGTAGCTTGGCTTCCCTTTCATGCAGCATATTGTTTATTTTAATTATAGTATTGTTTTAAAGATGCCTTAGTAATTTTACGTATATTCTGTTTGCTTTTTGTGGATAAACTTTTCTAGTGGCGACCAATTGTTTTACCAGACAGATATATTGAGCATGCATCACCAAATGAACAGCTTGATCAAGCAGGGTTGAGTGGACATCACATTGCTGCCACCGCGTTGAGTTTACTAGGCCGTACCCGTGAAGCTCTCCTATTTATGTGTTCCTGACCCATATTTCCAGATACGATGAATGGAAGTTGGTTAGCTCCATAGGAAGGAGAACCAACAAAGCAAAGACGTAAAGAATGTCATTTTCTCTGTATAGAACTGATGTTAAGTAGCACAAAGGAAACTAACGGGAGTTTTGTTTTTTAGACATTCAAAAGTGTAAATTGTTGAGAAAGTGACTTTTTAATTCAACAATTCTACTTTGTATAAGTCAAAATAAGAAATTAAGTGATTACCAGCAAGCACACGCACGAGATTGGTTCAGCTTAACCAAAGGTCTCATATTTAAGTATGCAATTGTGAAAATACTTGGAGAGACAATTTTACTATCATTTTTTTAATGGATAAGTTAGTTTTATTTTATTTCATGTTTCATTTTGGGCAGCGATTCCTTATTCTGTTATTTTTAATGTACTTAAATATAAGTTTGCATGCAATAAACATGTATGCTTGTAGTAACAAAATAGTGAGTGACATTGCTTTCGAATATAAAGATGCACAATCAAGACCCAACCGGGCCGAGAAATGAGTTGCTTATAAAAAAACAACAAAATTAACTCAATCTTATTATATTTTATTGGGTTAGGTCTTAAATTAAACATAATTTCAATCAAATAATAATAATAATAATAATAATAATAATAATAATAATAATAATGTATTATATGAAAATGAGTTGAAATTATGATAATCTCATTATATAATAATTTCTCTAAGAAGAGATAAATGGTTGATATAATTGATAACCTAATATAACAAGAAGAATAAAGATAGAGACAAGAAGTTAATGAGGTGCATGTTTGTATTAATCCGGTGTCCAAAAATTAAAATTCTTTTTTTAAAAAAGACAAAAAAAGATTTTATTGATGATATGTGACAGGGAGTGGAGTCCAAGATGTGTCCACAACCAAGCCTCCCAAAATTACAAGGACATATAAACAAGACCAATAATAAGAACTCTAAGTCTCTCCATATATATTAAACTATTTACGATAATAGATTAACAATTGCTCCAATTTCTGATTGGGTCCTCACCGACAAAAACAAATGAACGTGTATCCGATTGCTATTAAAAATACTACAGTATAAATTTCATTTGAAATGTATTTTGCAAGTCTGTAGTACTAGATTTTGTTTGACTCACCAGACAAATTAGATTCGACAAGATAAGTTTAGATTAAGATCTACAAATAGAATTTTCGATAAATTCGATCTTATAAACGTAATTTTAAAAGAAGAATTAGCAAGAAAATGATATATGCTTTAAAATTATTGTCTAAAGTAAATTTTAGCTGAATAAAGATTATTTGAATAATAGTGGTTGAAATTATTTTTGGTGTATAATAATTAGGAATGAGTTTTATATTAATTATACATTCTCTCAGTATATTTTCAAACGTGCCTTAACAAATAACATGAATGTTGTTATTCTTTTTTTATTTTATATTTAAATTACAGTATAAAGCATTAAAAAAATGCATGATAGTTTAGACTATTGAACAATAACATATTAAGAAGAGAATTTGATTTTATTGTTAGTGTAGAGAAGTTTTACACTCGTTTTATAATGTTACCAAAACATCAGGCCTCTAATTATAACAAATGATGTGATAATTAATCAGATAGATTTGGTTTGGTTCGCCTTACACTCAATGTGTATTGAAATTAAATTTAAAAAAAAAAAGAATCATATTTGAAAAAACTCATGTATATGTAAAGTTAACACAAAAAGAAGATGAAAGAAAAGAAAAGAAAGAAAAACGCGGTTCAATGTTTTGAGGCAGCGCCGTATGGTTCCCTGTCCCATTCAAGCATCTTAAATAATAACTACTTATTTAAATTACATAGTAAGTATTAAACTATGGTCTTAATTATTATGGTTTTCCGATGGGACAGATAGGCTAACATTCAAAGAATCAAAACCAAAACAACAAATCAAAAAGGAATGTGGAATGTATGAGATTTTCATGCAAAACACAAAAATCCAACTGATGCCAGCTGAGCCTTCACCACCAACTAATGCCAGCTGAGAATGAGACCCTATCAGTCATAATACCATACGCGCTTCGGTGATTGTCGCTTTTACTCATCTCTGTGTGACCCAGTTTCCGTGTTGTGCCAGCGATGCATGCAGTATCACATGCAACTCACGTTTATATAGAGAATCAATCTCTCTTCCAAACTTACGACAAAATTCGTTGTTTTGTGAGTATTTGTCGTCTAAATTATGGTATGAGTACTGTTTTAAGAGAAAACTAAACCCACTATTGGCGCAATAATGATATTCAATTGAACAAAGCTAATGATTGCAACATAAAATATTTGAGTGGAATCGGCCTACACAAAGGCTTTGTTTGGTAGTGGGAGAAGAAATAGACGAAACAGAAGTAGGGAGGTTGGTTAGTGTAAAAAAAAGAAAGATATTTTTTAATGAAATTAATGTTTTGAGGAAAACCACCAGCGAATCAGAACAATATTTTGACGCTTTACAATAATGATTTTTTTTCTTTTATTTTCTCTCAACTCAATAAAGAAATTCTGCAACGTAGAGCCCTCAAAATTTTAAAAAAATTCTGGCATACCAAACCGTCACTTCCCTTCCTTTCTCTTCTTTGTCATTTCATCGCTATCATACCAAAAATTACATCTGAAATGTTTTTTTCGCATGTATCTTTTTTGCGGACAACCCTGTTTAGACTTAACCTTGTTAATAGAAATAAAACTTTGATTATAAAAAATAATCCTGTCCAAATAAATAATAATAACTAGATTGTAGATAAATTTTAAGTGAGTTTACTGAATATATATATATATATATATATATATAATAAGTCCTATAAGATTATGGAGATTTAATTTAGTTGGTTTGAAAAAAATACATTAATTATTGTAAGTCCTTTTTAGTATTTTACTTTTGCCTTCCCGAAGAAAACTTTTTAATACTTAAATTCCGTTCAAACTATATAAGAATATCAAGAATGTTTTTTTTATGGAAGATAATACTCTTGTTTTAAATGTTATAGTTGCTAATGTTATCTAAAAACATATTATAAGCAATAATTTTTTTAAAATTTAATTAAGAAAAGTAAAGATGTGGAAAAGAAGTGACGCGTGTGGGCCACAGCAGAGGAACAAAAAGTTAGTACGTCTACAAAGCAGTCCGAAATCCTAGGACATTAAAACGGATCTCCCTAGTTTGGGCCCCACAAATCCTGGGTTTCAGTTGCTAATTTTGCATGTGCATTGACTCTGATGCCCCTCTCTCTTCTCCGATCTCTAGAGAGAGAGAGCGCGAAGATTCCCAGAACCACCGGCCGAGTCCAACTTCTCTTATTTCCTCAGAGTCCGTCCGTGTGGACCCAGCTAGCCACCCTCCTCTCTTCCCTTCATCAAGTGCGGGTCCTCCTCCTCTTCCTTCACTTCTTCAATTATGTTTATGTTTATCTTAATTAATCATCATCATCATTCTAAATTAATCATTCTTTCTTTTTCTTCTCTTTAAGTCATGGTTTGGTTGTGGCCTTCTCAAACGCCTTATATACATGCCATTGCCTGATCCTTCCTCATTGCTTTCCTTCCTTCTACATTGGTGCATTTCTGTGTCTTCTGAACAAGTGAGCACCCCTTTTACATTACTTTATGTTTAGTTAACATAATTTTAGATAAATGTTTACATATTTAATTTTTCGTTAATTTTTTTATTGTAGTATAAAAAATAATTTATACTAGTCTTTTAACATGTGAACATATTCAAACAAGATAGTTTTATAAAATCAATTTTATTCAAAGTCAATTTATAAATGTTAACTCAAAAACACGCTAATGATGCAATGTAAAACTGTTCATATAAAAATAATTGCCATTTTGTATTATTCCATTTTTATTATTCAAATTATACGATATTTATTTTGTTCTGCTTTAGCCCACCGTCAAGTACTAGTAGATCGTAGTGTGTGTGAGCTTTGACCGGTCCTTGATTTTCCTAGATTACCATAAAAACAAGAAGCAAAAATTGGATTCCAAAGATTTCCCATGTTTTAAATTTTTTTTTTTTTTTTTTGCGGTAAACACACGCGCAAGGCAACTCAAGAAATGCATATTCATCACATGTATCCAACTATTGGCTGTCATTTCTTGAAGTGTCATTTTTTGTCCCTTTCTTATTGTTTTTCTCTTTTGCCTTTGACTCCATTATCCATGTCTCATTCCCTCCTTTCTTCTTTATTTAAATGCTTGCTAATAGATTTCACTAGCCAAACCAAAAAGTTCCTCACACTACATCACAGTATCTTCAAACGCAATCAATTGCTGTGCATAATTTGCTACATCAGCTGTGGGAAACATGGGAGCACCATTTAAGGGAATAATTCAAGATTTCAAGGGAAGAGCTAAATGCTATAAACAAGATTGGATTTGTGCAATCTGTTCTGGCGTTAGGTAACTCTTGTTTATCTTGGGAAACACATTGCATGCTTACTAGGACTTTTCTTTTTGTTAATCCTTAAATGCTGTGTATTTATTCTGATTCATGTTTCTTTGATTAATGGCAGCATATTGGCTCCAACTTTCTACATATTCTTTGCTTCTGCTCTTCCTGTCATTGCTTTTGGAGAACAGCTTAATAGGGATACAGGTAAAACAATCTCTTTTATGTTGAGCTAATGGTTGTTTTCAGTTTTTGGTGGATATAATGTTTGATGTTCTGTAAATGAGCGCTACAATATGGTGTTTTTTAACAGATGGAACCTTGAGCACAGTGGAAACATTGGCATCTACTGCTATTTGTGGAGTTATTCACTCAATATTAGGTGGCCAACCTTTGTTGATTTTAGGAGTTGCTGAACCAACTGTCATAATGTACACTTACCTGTACAGTTTTTGCCAAAAAACACCTGAACTGGGTGGCAAGCTCTTTCTGCCTTGGGCTGGTTGGTACGGCATTTTACATTATAATTTTGTTTCTATTTTTCCCATTTCCTAAATCATTGTACATTACATGTATGTTTGTCTAACTCCATTGTTCACTGTGTTGCAGGGTTTGTGTTTGGACGGGAGTCTTTTTGATTCTGCTTGCAATTTTCAATGCTTGCACAATCATCACAAGGTTTACAAGAATTGCAGGGGAGTTATTTGGCATGCTCATAACTGTTCTTTTCTTTCAAGAGGCTATAAAGGTGTTGCTTCCACTTCCTAGCAAAAAAAAATCGATTGTAAATTTGTTGGCACTGCAGAACTCAACATGACACTTATTTAAACCTTGAATCGCAGGGATTGATAGGCGAGTTCAACACGCCAAAGAATGAAAATCCTTCCTCAGTGGAATTTCAATTCCAGTGGCTGTATACTAATGGGTTACTCGCAATCATTTTCTGTTTTGGACTTCTCGTCACTGCCCTTAAAAGCAGAAGAGCTAGAACGTGGCGATATGGAACAGGTAAATAACCCCAAATATCTTACAAGATAGAGCTTGTATGTACACAATGTTTTTGTGTTAAATAAATCACTTATAAATTCTTACTCTGGCTTGCAATGCAGGGTGGCTACGAGGATATATAGCAGATTATGGGGTTCCAATGATGGTAGTGTTATGGACTGCACTCTCTTATACCGTACCAGGCAAAGTTCCAGCTGGTGTTCCTAGAAGGCTCATTTCTCCCCTTCCCTGGGATGCTGCATCTCTCTATCACTGGACAGTAGTGAAGGTACTGTTTTTATATATTGTGTACAGTTTTTTTCCATCCAAATTGTATTCTTTTGAAACAGAATTATATCAGTAGAGTTGGCCTAGTTTGCTAAGCAAAATACATTGTTTTAATGCTTGCGTTGATTCTGTCCATGCCATGTATGCATTCTGCTTTTCGGTTAGGGTGTTGGCGTTCAACATTGTGAGTAACAAGCAGTGGTCATTTTAGTTTAGGCAAGTCAAAATATCTCTATCTAATAGTTACTACAAACTGCAGGACATGGGGAAGGTACCTGTGGTTTATATATTTGGGGCAATTATTCCAGCTCTGATGATAGCAGGCTTATACTTTTTCGATCACAGCGTAGCTTCGCAGATGGCGCAACAGAAAGAATTTAACCTTCAAAAACCATCTGCCTACCACTATGATGTTTTGCTGCTTGGAATAATGGTATGTTATTTTGTCTCTAGCATCCTTCTTCCTAAAACTTGGCTTTAAGTTATTCCTTGTTGATAAAATTGCCTGACATGTCTTTATGGTCCTTAGACTCTGATTTGCGGGATCCTTGGCCTTCCTCCTTCAAATGGAGTCCTTCCACAGTCCCCCATGCATACAAAGAGTTTAGCAGTTCTTAGGAGGCGTGTAAGTATCATCTATTGCATCAAGACTATTGGTTCTTATTTATTAGATATCAACTAAATTTAGATTCTTGTTTTACGTTATCAATTTTCAGATGATCCGAAAGAAGGTGGTGAAGAGCGCCAAGGAATGTATTAAGCAACGAAGGACCAACTCTGAATTATATGGAAAGATGCAAGAGGTGATTGTAGAAATGGATACAGACCCTACGGTAAGTATTGTTGGCTTGATACCTGTGTGTCATTTTGTATGCAGGCATGTCCAAGAGTAATACAATGTTGTGAAATTGATACAGGTTAAAGAATTGGAGAATTTGAAGGAGGCTGTAATGCAATCTGATAGCAAGGATGGTGCAAAGGAAAAATTTGATCCTGAGAAACACATAGATGAATATCTACCAGTGCGGGTTAATGAGCAAAGAATGACCAATTTATTGCAGTCTCTCCTGGTTGGCGTATCAATCTTAGCCATGTCAGTTATCAAAAGGATACCAACCTCAGTTCTATGGGGATATTTTGCTTACATGGCGATTGATAGTCTCCCAGGGAATCAGTTCTGGGAAAGGATATTGCTTCTCTTCGTCACCCCAAGTCGGCGTTACAAGTAAGTGCAGCCTTATGTAAATTAGTTTCAATGCATAATGGTTTTGAAGTTGAGAGATTATTTACGGCTTTCAAATTTACTTTTTCATCTAGGATGCAGAATTAAATTTTACATTTTCACTAGGCATTTTAATATACTATAAGAAGCTAATTACATATTTTTGTCATGGTTCTTGTCTGTTTGGGCAGAATTTTGGAAGGTTCTCATGCCTCTTTTGTGGAGACAGTACCATTCAAGACCATAGCTGCATTTACAGCCTTACAGTTAGTATATTTTGCGTTATGTTTCGGGGTTACTTGGATACCTATAGGTGGAATATTGTTCCCCGTACCATTCTTCCTTCTCATAATTATAAGAGAACACTTGCTTCCAAAGATGTTCAAGCCTAGCCATCTTCAAGAACTAGATGCTTCTGGTTATGAGGAAATTGTTGGTGCTCCACATGGTTCAATGAGGGTACGATTTATAGTTCAATTCAATTCTTGTTATGCAAGACCATGTGTTTGTACATTTGTTTGTATATTCCAAGATTTTCATCTTATGACCTGAAAATGTTTAATCAGGATAAGGAGCCAGATACTGATACTGATGGAAGCTCGGAAGACTTTTACGATCCAGAGATATTGGACGAGATGACAACCAACAGGGGAGAGTTGAAACTTAGAACTGTAAGCAGCTTCAATGATAGAAACCACAGCTTCAGTGAAGACAGACACACACAGGTAAATGAATTGTATAGAAACCTTTCAGGTTTCGACTTACAATACATTGTCTAGTATTGACTATGTTTTTTTCATGGAATTGGACAGGTTTATCCTGGAAATGCTGTCTGAATATGGTGAAATCTCATTGCACCTACCATTTTTTAGGATGCAGAAAGGATTTGGCATAATAGTATGTTCCTCTGAAAAGGAGTGCTCATAATTTTTTGTGTAGTCCGTTAAGGTTGAAGATGATCTTCTGTGGAACAAGAAAGGATTCAATCGGTGAAAGAGACAAAATGCAAAATGAATGAGAGTGGACAAAAAATGCATTTGAACCATTGGCTTTCAATATTGGTAGGAAAACACACTGAAATATTGAGATTAAGGGTTAATTCCTTCCTTAGTTGGTTACAAAGTTTTCAAAATAATGAGTCAGGTTCGGGTGGATGGAAAAGACTCATGTGTTATGAGGGGGGAAAGGGGGGTAAAGCAAGGAAATGAGAATACTAAACAATTATTTTTGAAGTTAAAATATAGATAAATGTCAGTAGAGTATTCTTTAATTTTTTTGTTAACACCTATTGTTTTGATTGGATACAGTAGAGTTTGTAAGGAAACTTTATTAATTCAATTGGTCTGAGTACCATGTTTAATTATTTTATTTGTAACAATCAACAAAGGCGAAGAGTATTTCATCAGAGCATTCAACGACACTACAATCAATGGAATATAATTTAGTTGATACTTTTAGGATGCATGTCAATATGTATAAAAAAGAATGATTTTTGAAGTGTTGTGCTTATACATTAATTTTACTGAATTTGTAAAATAGTCAGTCATGCGTACACACTCCCGATTTCAGTCAATAATTAAATGAGCGTATGATTCGTTTCCATTATTAATGTTGTGTGCAAATCATTAAAAACTTAGCTGAAAAATAACTCTCAACTAATTTCTATAGATCAAATTGAGTTAGTTCTAAAGGTAAATTATGAGTTAATTAAGCTACTTAATTTTCTTCTTGATCCAAATTATGTTTGTAATTCATAGTCTTTTTTTGTCTAAACCACATATATTTTTTAATGGATGCAATTCTGTTTGACCGGGTAAAATTATTATGGGTAGTAAAATCCTACCTTCAAGTATTTAACATACCAGAACTCGAAGTTCGTATTGATATATAGTTGATACCTACAATATTAAAAGTTCACTGTTCTCGCAATATAAATACTTTTTGGTATAACAAAAACAACATTCGACTTGGTTTTTGAGCAAAAGTGGCAACTATTGTGTGACTTTAAGCACAAATTTGGTGGCACGGTAAGACAAAAAGCGCATAAAAAACGTGAAAAGAAAATCAGGTATACGCTGAACCTCTTTAGTTTCGAAGAAAAAAAAATTAGAATTTGCATATAAAAAATTAAACATATTTCCAGCCTTGTACTTCTAAGTTCTAACGTTAACATGCATTTAATGAAACTTCCTAGTTGGTTAAGGAAGTCAAAAGAAAATTTCCTTTTCATTTCTAAAATTAAAGAAGTTTTTCCTTATCTTAAAACTTGTTAACTTGTAACTTTTTTGTGTTAAAAAGAAGTCTGCGCAATATTTTTAGAAGAAAAAAAAAAGGTTAGTGACAAGATACTATTGCACAACAATGGATACCCATGAGAAAAAAAGAAGGGTATGGGAATCAGTTCTTGTTTCCCTCTTCAATACAGGTACCGGCAATAATAAGATGGTCACCATCTCTTACAACATTTATATAGTCCACTTCAGCTCCATCTATGGTCAAAATTTTGGTGCCAGATACATCAAACTTTCTGGCACCAATATCTAGCAGCTCTTCAAGGGTCTTGGGCAGCAAAACAAGCTTTCTAGCATGTTCACCCTTTTCAGGACAACTAAGTGTCACTCTGGTTAATCCCTTCACATTCCCTCTATTACTGCTACGGCCTTCAGATGCCTTACCTACATAGTTATATCAAAACATAATCCATCAATCTGATAGCCAAAGGAAAAAAGAAAAAAAGACTTCATATTTTTTAGTAGCATGCTTCTTTTTCTTTGATGTATCCATTCTTGGATTTAAATTATGGGTCCTCCTAGCAATTATTCTCAAGATACTAGTTAAAGAATAAAAAATTGAAAGAGTTTTAATATAGTGTTAGTGTAAGGATGTTTACATTGTCAACTAACTTAACTTCAGCATTACAGAAGTTTAATGATTTTAAATGATATGGTAGTTCAAGATTGGTTTACAGTGTATTTCAATTAATTTTTTATTATAATTTGCAAAATATATATTTAATGAAAAGTAAAAGTAATATTAGTGAGTAAAAAGATGAGAGAATAAGATAGTTGTTGTTGCATATACTAAACCATCCAAATTAATATAAAATTGCTAACGTAACATTTGAAAATGATAAACTCCCTGCACAACTTTATTTATAACTTTAACAATTATTATATCATTTTATAACTTTTAATTGAGTAATATTTTCTTAAAATTCATTATTAGATTGGAATTATTTTTCACATAAATTATATATACAAAATTTCATATTAAACCAAAATCATTTACTACCTCATTTATATAGATTAAAATCGACATAATATAAACATTTCAAAATATACTAAAATATGAATCATTTGATTAGTTTTTTGTTGTTGTTCAATTTTAATAAAATTTGACACAAATAATCTTGATAATATATAGATATAGTTTAAGTTGAATCACTAAAAAACACATTTTATATCAAGTTATAAAAATGAGAAATGAATAGTGATGATATGATATGTATATATATTTGCGCCCCTTAATCATTTTTGTGCGTATGAGAGAAAAAGTTAAAGTTAAAAAAAATGATATATATATATATATATATATAAAAGAAAAATATGTTTTTGAGTTAATATTTATTTAAATTTTTTCTAATAATAGATCATATACTAATTTTATCCATAAAATTAATAATAAGTATTTTTAAAATTTATTATTTATTAAAATTTAAATATTTAAATAATTATGGAAAAATTTCCGACCCCCTCCTTTGATCTACTCTTGGATCTGTCTATATATGTGTATATATATACATACTAATGAAACACAACTAGTTAGTTATTAAATTGATTATGTGCGTGCAACGAAAATGTTGCTGTGGCAGTAGTTATATAGTGGCTTCTTATAATTTCAACCTCACAGATTGGGGGTGAAGGAGGAAGAGCATGTGACATTGAACAGCTTTTGTCTCCGACCTACACCAGAAAACATCCAAGAGTGGGTTCATATTTTAATGTAACAATTGAAGTCAGAATGAAGTGCTTGTGATTGAAATTGAAGAGGAACACCTGCAATGGCATATTTGCTATTTTACTGCAACCTTGGTCCCTTGTTGCAACAAAGCAGGCATATAAGGCCATCATCACTCCCTCCTCTGCTACAAGCTATTCTCTCTATTTTCTCTTCTTCGGATCGATCTTTGTTTTCTTAAGTTGATCAGTTTCACCACCCAGCTAACATGGGAAGGTTTCTCATTTCTGTTGGTGCTCTTCTGCTGCTTCCATCTTGCCTTCTCCTTTACGCATGGTAATCTACAAAACACACACATCACATTAAATAGATAGATATATAGATGTGTATAGTGTTTAACCATATTCTATACAACCTCTAGTCTTTAATTAGATTTTTGTATCGTGATAGTAGCAATTTTTTTCTCTCTTTAAAGCCACATTCCTTACCAAAGCATTTGATTTCAACTCCAATAACACTAAGTTAAACATCAACATAACCAGTTAGCAAACCGTATACAGTAACACCCACCCGGTTAAATAGGCTTCAGGGTTTTGTTTCCTAGCTAGCTAAAGTTTGTCATTTGTCACTCCTCATCAATTTTGAAGGGAGAGACTTTGGGTATTACAATGTCCCAATGGATGAAATTGTTCCAGGTTTCCCGTGTTTATTTGTTGGTGTTGACTTCACGCATATGAGTCTAATATGTTTGTACAGTGTACGCCACCTTATTAGCCTTGTGGGTGTATGTGTTTTCTCTTGATCTCTTCCTTCAGCGTTATAATCTTTTTAAATTTTTTTTTTCTTGGGGGCACACTCTCAGTCCTTGCATGCAGAATGCTTTGAAGTTTCACACAAGGCCTCACCCTCCATAAAGAAATTATTGCATGATCTTAAACTATTATAGTTTCGATGAATCTGATCAATTGTCACATGACATGTAATTGAGTTGTTAATTTTTTTCCCAAACTGAAAAATTTAGTAATGTATCACATTGTTACATGATGGTTTCAGATCATGTAATAATTATTCTGCTAGAAAATCATGTGACATTGGATAGTGCGTAGAACACCACATGACATGATAAAAGTTTCGAAATGAGTTCACTATAAATAGCAAGTGGTCAATTTCAAACTAATGTAATCTAAAGTTCAATCTTGTTGTGGGACTATAAATCTGCTGAATAATTATCACTAGATAAACATTTTTTTTTTTGTTATTCCCTCTAGACTCTAACATATTAATTGATGCAGGACCAGTGACAAATGGAGAGTTCGAGCTTGGCCCAAAGCCACGGGACATGAATAGCACGGTGGTGACTGGGGGTCCTCACTCTATACCCGGATGGGAGATCTCTGGCTACATTGAGTATATAAAAGCAGGGCAGAAACAGGATGACATGGTGCTTGTGGTGCCAAATGGAGCTTATGCGGTGAGGCTTGGCTTCATTGAGTATACTTTTTAATCAAAGAAAGCATAAACAACATTGAGTAACATATTAATGAAAACCACTTTCACTTAGCGTGCGGATCAACTAGTTTTAAGATCAAGTCCTGGGTATGGAACTTGTTTTAGTTTAATCGGTAGTCTCAAAATCGAATCCTAGTTATGTAATTTGTTTCAATTTAATCAGTGTTCTCGATATTGAGTCTTAATTATGTATTTTCGTTAAATATTTGAAAATGAAATTTTATTGTCCAATGAATTTCTGTTTGGCATATATGGTGTGTACTAAAAAAAACATATTACATAACAAGGTTGACTATTTATGCACAATACAAACTCATAATTTTCCTTCAGAAATTGAGAATTTAATGTGCATTTTATTTTATAATCAACTTCATTGTATTCAAAAGAAAGGTTTCATTTGTGCAAGTGGTTATCTGAAATTCAACACTAACAGAGAACGTGTTGAAGAATGGTGGATTTGAAGAAGGGCCATATGTGTTCCCTAACACATCAGGGGGAGTGCTTATCCCACCCAACATTGTAGACCACATCGAACACTCTCCCCTGCCGGGGTGGATGGTGGAGTCCCTAAAAGCTGTTAGATATGTAGACTCAGATCATTTCTCAGTTCCCAAAGGGAAAAGAGCCGTGGAGCTAATAGGAGGAAAAGAAAGTGCCATTGCACAAGTAGCCAGAACCATTCCCGGCAAGACATATGTGCTCTCTTTTGCTGTGGGAGACGCTGGCAATTCCTGTGAAGGGTCACTGAGTGTTGAAGTATATGCAGGCAAAGACAGTGTAATAGTGCCTTATAGGTCCAAAGGCAAAGGTGGGTTTATACATGGAACTCTAAAGTTTGTGGCTGTTAGTACAAGAACGCTCATTTTGTTCCTTAGCACCTTCTATAACATGAGAAGTGACGATCTTGCTTCGTTGTGTGGCCCTGTGATTGATCATGTCACCTTGATCAGTCTTCGCAAACCGTAGGGGATACTATCACATTTGAGAATTTTGCAAACCAGTGCAATGAATTAAATGTAGAAAAATACATGGCTTTTATATGTGCATGTCGTTTGAGGTTTTGTATTATTTTTGCCTTTTGTTGTTTTTAACATAGGTGAAACAATAATTAAATTTACTCTACTTTGTCCAACAATACTCTTACTTGAACATCATATGTTGCAAATTTCTGCTGATTCATGCTACATGTATAATTACTTTTAAAACTTTGATCATGTGTTGTTGCTAATGCAGTGTCTTCACTATTATTATTATTATTATTATTATTATTATTATTTTCGTAGTTATCATCACTATTAATTATTGTTATCATTATTAGGAGTGACAAAGTGAACTAAACCATGCTCTGTTTTTTATTTTACCCAATATGCCACTAACTTGCCAAAAACATCGTGGTGGGTTGGATCGCCTAGAGTGAGTAGGCAAAAAGATAGCCCACACCTCATTTATTAGTAGGTTGACCGACTACCACATATGAAAATAACATTGCTCGTATAAAAAGAACATATGTATAAAATGAAGTTGCAAATTGATGAAGTATAAGGTATTCTCTAATTTATCAATCCTTTAATTGATTCACATATTAACTTAAGAGTCATAATTCCTCCAAGTAACTCCACTTTCACACGAGATCATCTAAGCAACCTGAAGGCTTTAAACAATACAAAAAGAGGAGGACAGTTATAGCACAACAACAAGTGGAGCATGTATGGTTTCCACACAAATCTCTTCATATTAGCGTGGAAATCTTTTTCTATGTGCTCCACTAATTTTATTTTAAAAAAAATTCTGCATCTTTTCGCAACCAACCATCACTATTCGCATACTTCTCCATTCTTCCTGCCTCTATTTCGAATTCGATTGTAACCAAACAATGGGTCAAGGCCGTAGCTCTTTTGCTGAATAACATTGAAAGAGTGTTTTTTACCTAAGGAAACCAATTTATTCAATTTCCAGCGGGCTTAATCCATAACATTTCTTTTTGGGTTTCCACATTTTGCCATATTCAGCTGCTTTAGTTCAATGTAATTTCATTGTTAAATTTCAGTATTGGTACATAATACTAATTTTTAGAGAACAAATTGTTAAAAAGAATTTATAGAGAAAAAATTAAGAGAATAAAGGAAGAAAACTAATGAAAATAAATTGTTAAAAAGAAAAACTTATAATTAAATATTTAGTTTTACAAATATCAGTTAATTAATATCTAATTAGGATTGAAAACAAATAATTAAATATTCAATAAAAAATTTACATTTAAGAAAATTAAAATAAATATTTTTTTAAAGGTATAATAAAAAAATAAAAAAAATGTATTTTATATCAATTTAACAAACTATCATTGAAATTTAATAATATACCAAAAATATAAAATAATTTTATATCATCATTCAATTACAACAAAATCATATATAATAATTTACACTAAAAAATGTATAGCTTGTTAAGTTCTCTTATCATTGATAACAATTTATGGATAGCCTAATTTGATAACAATACGTAAATTTATTTTATAGACCATATCCTAATTAAATTCCCAAATTAAACTATACATGTAATATTTTATTTAAAAAAATATATTTTGAAAATATCGGAGGAGTGCAGGTACTATGCAGTGAAATTATAAATATAAGTATTTATAATTATTAATAATAGAAATTATCTCATTTGATGTATATATTTTTAGACAATTTTATTTTTTTATCAGTTTATTTTTTTTTAATAATTGCCCTAGTATGTTTAGTTGATTATTTTCTTTACTTCTTTTTTAACTTCTAAACTTTTTTTTTCTTTTCTTTTATTTAAAATATATAAAGAGATACGTCCATGTATAACAAAAGATTTGTACTCTCGGGCGTAGACAATAGGCTAACATGGTTATTTGAAATTTGAAATTGAGATTGAATCTAAGGGTGGAGAATGCTGCGTCATGTTGACGCTGGAAGAGTCGCTCTCGCAGCTCCAAACTAGAAAACCCTTCCTTCCACTATAAAAGCCTCGCTTCTTTTCACCCTCTCAAACACCATCAGCTCCAACGCCTAGAATCCACACAGTTCTACTCTACGCTCTAAACCCTCTCTCGATCGATCGATCATGGTACGCTCTCTCCGTTGCGCAAACACTTTGTTTTCTAATTTTCTTGCATCTTTTGATTATTCGAATTCGATCTGTTGCGACTGTAGGCTTTGCCCAATCAGCAAACCGTGGATTACCCTAGTTTCAAACTCGTCATCGTCGGTGACGGCGGTACAGGTCAGATTCTTCTATTTTCTTTAATTGATGTACTTGTGTTTTCAAGTTTTTTCCCGTAACGATCTAGGTTGGAGCTTGATTTTTGCACAGCCTTAGGAATACGAGTTTTATTATTAATTTTTGTAATTGAACACTTGCAGGAAAGACAACTTTCGTGAAAAGGCATCTTACCGGTGAATTCGAGAAGAAATACGAACGTATGATTCTTTCTTTGTTATTTGTGTTTAAGGATTTGGGCTTACATGTTCATCTTTGTTTTCGATTGTCTTATTTGCTTCTTGATTTTTTCCTTGTCCGAAATAGCGACCATTGGAGTGGAGGTTCACCCATTGGATTTCTTCACAAACTGTGGAAAGATTCGCTTCTACTGTTGGGATACTGCTGGACAAGAGAAGTTTGGTGGCCTTAGAGATGGATATTAGTAAGTCTTTTTTGGCTAAGAGACACCCCTTTTTCCCTGTTGTCTCAATTTTTTTTTGCGAATGATTATCATTAGTAAAGATGGGCTCTGTTATTATACATAATAACATGCGTGAACATTTTATTCTAATGGTTGAAATTTAAGTTTCTTGTATCTTAGTTAATGTTTAGAATAGTGTTTGAGGACTCCGAGGGTTATTCTGTTTGCATGATGTGAGCTTTCACCTATGGTTCCTGCTTGGGTTCTGGGTATAGTGGTCTTCAGTCGTGTTCCTTTACGCATCTGTTTTACATCCTGTTAACATGGCGTCTTGTGTTGCAGTATCCATGGGCAATGCGCGATTATAATGTTTGATGTCACTGCCCGTCTAACATACAAAAATGTCCCTACCTGGCACCGGGATCTTTGCCGGTTCGTAAATCAAGTCCTTTCATATCTAACAATTTAGCTCCAAGGTTTTTACACCAGATGATGGACATTTTCTGCTCAACTGATTTTTCAGGGTCTGTGAAAACATCCCAATTGTTCTTTGCGGTAACAAGGTTGATGTCAAGAACAGGCAAGTGAAGGCAAAGCAGGTTACCTTCCACAGGAAGAAGAATTTGCAGTACTATGAGATTTCAGCGAAGAGCAACTACAATTTCGAGAAGCCTTTCCTCTATTTGGCCAGGAAACTTGCAGGGTAAAGCCACTACATAATAAGTTAGAGAAAAACTTAAATATTTAATCTAACTAATGTTTTGCTATTTGTGTCAATTTTGCAGTGATCCTAACTTGCACTTTGTGGAATCTCCTGCATTGGCTCCACCAGAAGTTCAAATTGATTTAGCTGCACAGCAACAGTAAGCTATCTTCCTTAACCTGAATTAATTCTTTCTACAGCAGGATAAAAACATAGATTGTAGAATTCATAGTTGCATTTTGAAGTTCAAACTGTTTTCTAATGTTAACTTGTTTTAGGGTGAGTTTGTTTTAACTTTAAAATTAAAAAAACAACATTCAAATAAGTGTCTTTTATGTAATCGTTTTTTTTTAAAAAACAGATAGTATTTGTTTCTTTAAACTTCTTAGCATTAAAACAAACTCATATTTTAATAAATAAGTTTAAACAAACTAGTCCTTTGTTTCTTAGAATGCCGTATTAGTGTTTTAGTTTCTTTAATGAAGTCCACAGAAGCCCTTATGTGTTTCATTTGTTATTCTTCAATTGGGAATTGTTCCTATTCAATTATCAATAATTTATTTGTTGGTTGCTTTTGCAGACACGAGGCTGAGCTTCTTGCAGCTGCTAGTCAGCCCCTTCCTGACGATGATGATGAATCTTTTGAGTAAAATTGTACTTTTTTTGAGTCGTGTTACTGCGTATGCTACGATATGTATTTTGGGGGATGTATTGTTGACATTTTTTGGATGCGGATTTGAGTATCAGAAATTTAATTATTTTGCTTTAATTAAAAATCTCTCCCAATAGTTTGACATATCCTTGTAGCCAAGGGCTGTAGTGCGTGTGTTTTGTGTGTGATTTGGCTCTCTTGAAGAGAGACACGGGGGAAAGAGCAAACAAGGCTGTTTGTGCCAAGTGCTATTTTGATTCTCGAGTTAGTCCCTCCAACAAGAAATGATTATATTGGCTTATTTCCTCCTATTTAAAACGACTAATTTGGTGAAGTCAATTTAATATTCAGTGAACAATGTCGAAAACATTCCGTACATATTCGTATACATTCCATTGGCGTAAATGGTTATGTATTTTGGCCTTTGTTTTCTGGTAAACGGTCACTTTATAACGTCATGTGGTGTCTGGAGATTTATCTAGCTTCATATTTGAGTTGTGCTGGATTTATCTAGTTTCATATTTGAGTTGTGCTTAAAACGGATTCTGACAACGCTGCTTAACGTCGATGTATACCTCTTTCTTTTTTTTTACCCATAAAGTAGTTTCTTTCTGAAAATCTTCCCTAGGAATTTTTCTTATTACTTTGTAGTATATTTTAGAAACCCTATAGACTGAAATGTGTTAAAATTTTAGTATTGATATCTTGTTGGAAGCAAAATTGGGTGTGGCAATCCAATCTATTTAATTCTTTTGTGATATTTTTGAAAAAATTTCTTGTCTCTTGAAAGTAAAAAATAACGTGATTAGTTAAGTGTAAATGTTGCCGGTGATGCATAAGAGTTTTAAAATAGCGATTTAAGAATTTTGATGTGAAATAAAAAAATCTAACAGAAAACAAAAATTAGTGCAAGGACAGATTTGATATTCATAGGATTTTTGTGTTCTTGAGGTAATTTGGAAATAATCCTCTGTTTGTAATTGTTAAATGAAGATGAGGGTATTTTTTATTTATTAAAAAACTCATGAATCAGTCATGACCTCTTTCCTTCAATGTTGTTGATGTCCGAAGTGACACAGGGGTCTGTGTCATGAAAAAGCAACAATTAGGAGGTTAATTGTAGGGATTTAAATTAAAGGGTATGATGTGTAATAAGTGTAAACCTTAAGGATGTCTACCTAATTTACTCGAAATCTTAAGAAATAAGACTAGCATATTGCTATTGGTACTATCTCCATGGTGTCTTTCAGCTATATTCCCAAATTGTTCCTTTGAGGGAAACATGTTTATGTTGCATAAATGGGGTGTGAAAAAATAAATCACAACAAAAATATGATTTTATTGCACAAATGCATGGCGTAATTGTATTTCCATTGTTATTTGTGGGTGCAAAAGAAATAATGCAACGGGTACAATTTTGTTGTACAGTATTTCATTGTGCAGTATACAATAAAATTATATTTCTATTGTGTTAATTTTTTTAATTCATCTGTATGTAACAAAAATATGATTTTGTTGTTAGAACTGTACAATCACTGAATTATATTTCTGTTTTTTTTTTTTACAAAATAGAATGCAATTCCGTTTTGGCCAAATCTCCCCTTCCCCTACACCTACACCTATAGACGACAAAGCAACCACTCACAACCAACACAAACACTCATAACTACAAAATAATGCAAACACTCGGAACTTGATGGGGTGGCCCAAGGTTGCATGGATCTTGATAGGGAGGACGACGTTGGCGTGCGTGATAGAGGTGTGGCAATTTTGGATCTGGGTTGGTGGCAAGACGCAACGGGGCGGGGGGACGCAAGTTAGATTTGTTTTGGATCTAGGCTGGGTGGGGGGTCACAACAGGGTGGAAGTCGTAGGGGAAGGTGTCGCGACAATTTTAGATCTGGCCATGGGGGTGTCGTGCAGTGGTGCTGGAGGATTTCACACAAATTGGTAGTGCCATTAGCAAAATTGGTAGTGGCAATAACAGTTCTCATGAGACTTAGGAACAAGCTCATTGAACCAAGGAACTAGAATACTAGACCAAAAAATAATAAAATGCCGAGGATATTGCTATTAACACTACCCACGTGGGTGCATTTTACCCATATTCTAAAACTGTCCCTTGAAAATCATACAACATCACCGTGTTTCCATTATATAATTGGGAGATGAAAAAAATACACAACAGAATTATATTATTGTTGCATATTTTTTTTTACCTTCCAATTGCACAACAAAAACACGATTTAGTTGTGCATTTTTTCATCACCAAGATAACTCAATGGAATCATGATTATATTTCATTCTCATTGTACAACAAAATCATACTTTCATAGTATTATTTTTCAAAACAAAAAAAATAACACAATGGATCTGAATTGAAAATCATAACAGAATCATATTTCTATTATCGTGTTGTCTAAAACAAAACAAAAACTACAATGAAAATGCAATTTTTTTGTGATTTTCAACCTAAAACACAATACAATTATATTTTCATTGTATAAAAAAAAATGCAGAGAGAAGTGGAAAGAGTGGTGAGAAGAATGGAGAAAGAAGGAAGAGAAATGGGTGAGAAAAATATCCAGATAGACATTTTTCTCTATTTCCACTACTTTTTCAAAAAGTGACCGTGGAAATATCAACTTCCAAATGTGAAGGTGGGAAGATTTATGTGGGCTAGGGTTGGGCCGAGCCCAGATGAATTTCAAATTGAGAAGTGAGCGTAATCAAAGGGTGGATATAGCTGCGTTGGGTTAACGCGTTCATTCAAAATACGGAACTTGAAACCCTCCCAATATAAACCCTCGCTTCGTTGTGTGCTATCTCATTCTCCTACATCACTTTCCATTCTCTTAGACCTAACGCAGCATAGCTATACCCTTCATTTCATGGTATGTTATCGCTCTCTCCGTTCAACACTTCCTTTTTTGTTTCAGTTTTATGTTGGCCTTCGATTTATTCTTGATCTCTTGCGTTGCAGGCTTTGCCCAATCAGCAAACCGTAGATTACCCTAGTTTCAAACTCGTTATCGTTGGTGATGGTGGCACAGGTAAGTTTTTTTGTATTTTTTTTCCCTTTTCTGGTTTTATTTTGGGCTATTAGCTTCTATTCTTTATTAATTCTTTTTTATAAGGGGCATGTCTCTTTTGTAACGATCTAGGTTATTATACCTTGGCATATGAGATTTATGGTGTATTGAACATTTTGCAGGAAAGACAACCTTTGTGAAAAGGCATCTCACCGGCGAATTCGAGAAGAAATATGAGCGTAAGAATAATTTATAATTAAATAAATTAAGGTTAAGGTTGTTCATATTGTTCCACCCATAACTTATTCTTTCTCTCCATTTTTGCTTGTCCAAAATAGCAACCATCGGTGTGGAAGTTCACCCATTGGATTTTTTTCACAAACTGTGGAAAGCTTCGATTCTACTGCTGGGATACGGCTGGACAGGAGAAGTTTGGTGGCCTCAGAGATGGATACTAGTAAGTCACTTTTTTTAGTGTATTAGATTGTGTTTGTTATGACGATTAAGATGGTTTTTCAATATCAACTTCTTCTGCGTAGGTGATTAAATGGTTACTCGGTTAAAAATTGTAGCTGTTTGGTTCACTATGTTTTATCAGTATCAGTGTTAGAGTTGTAGTTTTGGATGTCGGTTACTTGGATTTGTAGTCTTTAGGATGACTAATGATTTGTTAGATATCTAGAATTTCAGAACTTTAATGAAATTTTTAATGTTTCCCTGGGAATGTCCGCTAGCTTTTTATTTAATTCTGTTGTGATGCAAACTCCTAATGCTTGTAAAATGGTGTTTTATGTTGCAGTATCCATGGGCAATGTGCTATTATAATGTTTGATGTTACTGCCCGGCTAACATACAAAAATGTTCCCACCTGGCACCGTGATCTTTGCAGGTTTGTAAATGAAGTCATTGAAAACTTTTTGAATGTTTTGTCTTAAATTATTGGCATCATGTTGTTTGTGACATGGGTAATTTTTGCTCACATGATTTTTCAGGGTCTGTGAGAACATCCCAATTGTTCTTTGCGGTAACAAGGTTGATGTCAAGAACAGGCAAGTGAAGGCAAAGCAGGTTACTTTCCACAGGAAGAAGAATTTGCAGTACTATGAGATTTCAGCTAAGAGCAACTACAATTTTGAGAAGCCTTTCCTCTATTTGGCCAGGAAACTTGCAGGGTAGAGCCACTAGTTTCTGCATGCGAAGTTAGAGAATATTAAACTTATATATTTAATTTTTAACTAATGTTTTGCTACTTGTGTCAATTTTGCAGTGATCCTAACTTGCACTTTGTGGAATCTCCTGCATTGGCTCCACCGGAAGTTCAAATTGATTTAGCTGCACAGCAACAGTAAGCTATCTTTCTTGACCTGAATTGAATCAATTCTTTCTACAGCAGGATAAAAACATAGATTGTAGAATTCATAGTTGCATTTTTGAAGTTCAAACTGTTTTCTAATGTTAATTTGTTTTTAGTTTCTCAGAATGGCATGTTAGTGTTTTTAGTTTCTTTGAATGATGTCCACAAAATCCCTTATTTGTTTCATTTGTTCTCCTTCAATTGAGAGCTGTCCCTATTCAATTATCTATAATTTATTTGTTGGTTGCTTTTGCAGGCACGAGGCTGAGCTTCTTGCAGCTGCTAGTCAGCCCCTCCCTGACGATGATGATGAATCTTTTGAGTAGAGGGCTCGTTGTTTGTGGATTGTTTTTCTGAGTGCGCTGGTATTTGTATGCTACTGTATGTGCTGTTGGGGGTTGTAGTGTTGACATTTTTGGATGTGAACTCGAGGATCTGAATCAATTATCATCCAGATTTGTTGCTTAAATTTAATACCTCATTTTAATATATCAAGCATGGGCGTTAAAAAGATGAGTATTTGTTTTTTTTTAAGTTAAACTGGATACTATGGATGAGAAAAAGGAGAGTTTGTTCCTTGACAGTTTATCTCCCAACGTGAAGCAAATCGGTCGGTTTCTATATTATTTATTTAAACTGATAGTTTAGTGAAAATCGTTTTGAAGTTGTGGGATTAGTTTTATAAGTCACTTGGAAATTAGAATTAGATCTAGCTACGTAATTAATTAGTCAGATTGTTTGAGATTTAAAAAGTAAGTTATTTTGATCTAAAAATAAAATAATTTATTGCCAAAGAGAACCTTAATAATCTTAGGTTAAAAAACTATTCTCCCTTCCCCTTTTTTCATCAATTGTCTCCTCACAATGAGCAATTGCATATCCCATGAAAGGAAAACTGTAATTAGTAACAAAGGAAATAAACTATAGATAGATCTATAAGAATGAGTTGGAACAAAAAAAATAGGGATAAAAGTTAATTTCTTTGGGCTTTGTGTCGTACTTGCATCATTTGAAATGGCAGAAAAAGTTTACTCTGTATTGTAATCACCCCCTAGCACCCCTTCTTTAATTCTCAAAAGGACTAAAAAAAATACAGATATTAAAAAGGATTAATTATTGTTATTATTTTAATATTATTAAGGATAAAATGGTCTAAAAAATATGGAGACAAAAAATAGTTACACAAAATTGGATCCCTTTATATATTGGGGTGTGTATATATAAAAAAGATGTTTCATATGATAATGCTCATGTTAGATTAAAATCAAAAGTCAAGGTTTAAATATTTTAAATTCAAATTAAAATATTATTTGACTATAAAATTTTCATAAGATTTATCAAACAAAAAATCAAATATTTTAAAGATTTTATTTATGTCAAGATCGTTACTACAAATATTGTTGTTGCCATCGTTGATGACAGTGGTGATCATGTTGGTGGTGACAATGATGGTCATGATAACAATTATGATGATGGCGACAGCGACAACACCGATAGCAGTGATTCAAACCTATTATTAGAAATGTGACTATTGAGTTTCTCCTAATTTTTAGATAAAAAAATAGAACAACGAGTGAATGTGTTTTTTTTTTTTTATGGGACCAAACAAGAATCCAAATAAATGTATTGAATTAGAGATAATAAATACTTTTAGAGTGTGTTTGAATGGAGAATTTTAAAATTTAAGGGAATTTAAATTTTAGAAAAATTAAAATGTATCAATTAAAATTTTTGAATTTTTAAAATTCTTTATTTGTATAAACCAAATTAAATTTCTTTTATTTGAAATTTCTTATTTAGATAAAACAATTTAAATTTCTTATATTTTGAATTCTTTGTTTGAATTAAATAATTTCAATTTATTATATTTCATTTGTTTGGATCCAATTATATTTTAAAAATATAAATGATCATATAAATAAAAATTATTATAAGTTTTATTCATCCTTATTTACACTCCTCAACAACACTGCGTCTGCCTGACCTCTTGTTACTCTTGTTTTATACATGGTTATGGTTAAATATTTAATAACCAGTTATTTTGATCTCCATCTATATTATATCTAGATATCGCTCTCTATTGGTACATAAACATTTTAAGAGAGAAAATAATAGAAAAGAAATAAATAATTCAGATAATAATAAATATATAAATTATTTTTTATTTTAAATATTTTGTTAATTTTTTTCTTTTTTCTTTTTATCATATTATAAATTATATTATATTTATATTTTTCTTCTTTATATCTTTAGGTGTTGGGATAATAATATAGTGTCTAAATATTATAACTATATACCACGTCATGGAGCACATCACCAAAACACGAACCTCAAAAAATAGGTAGAGGAAGGGGTAGTGTGGTCCCGAGACAACTGATATTTAATCAATACAATGCAACCATAAAAACATAACATAACCCCATTGAAGATTCCGCAACAGAGGGTAGAAAAGATGGCGCAATTGATCACACTGGTGTGGTGCACGATGACGGTGCTACTTTGCACCCACGACGGGCGCGTCGGTTGGTGGAGGAGGCGACTAACCCGATACGATGTGGGTTGAGAGTGGGAGGAGAGATGCAAGAACATGTGGGTTGAGAGTGAGCGAGAATATGTTGATGTTGAATTCAGAGGAGTGCAGTGTATGGGAGAGAGAGAGAATTTAAAATCCTTTCATTTTTTTGAAAGAATTTGAATTATAAGTTTATAGGTAAAAACAAATTCTGTTTTAAAATACTAAAATTTTAAATTTCTTTTAAATGAGTACCCAAACAGATTATTTAGGGAGGAAGAATTTTAAATCCTTTTAATAATTACTTTTCTCAATTAAAATTTTCCATTCAAACATACTCTTAAAGTATTTGTATTAGAAAGAAAAAAAATGAATAATAAATTCATGAGACCTAATTTAAAACTCAAATAAAAATAATGGATTGTAGATGTTATTACTACTCACCATTAGCTTGTTAACAAATGGATATCATTTAACTATTAATTATATCTTGAGGTTTTAACAAATGGAATTTATTTGTAAGTATGGATTTTTTTGCCATTCTTTATAGTAGATGTTTGAAATCATGTAAATTATTTACCACATATTTAAAAGATGAATAAATTAATAAATAAATTATGTATTATTATTCAAATACAAATGATTGTGTATAATAAATTTATTGATAATAGCATATATAATTGTCATATCAACTATGATATTTAATTAGTTGATAATAATGTTTTGACTTAAATATTATTTTAATCCTTTAAATTTGGATAATTATTTTTGTATTCCTTCAAAAAATAATGTTTTAATTAGTCCTGAAATTTTCGAAAAGTTACTTTTAATTTATCTCATTCTTTGCATTAATGGTGTCAATATTTGTGACGATTTGTCACCCATCATTTTTTTTAAAATTTAATTTCTTTAAAAATAATTTGTGACAATTTAAAATAGATAAAATATGTAAAAAAATTGTAACAATTATACATCTATCTTTTTTTATTTTCTTCTTCTAAACATACAAAATATGTAAAAATCGATCACCAAATCAAGAGTCAAATATATTGGTTGTTTAAAATAGTCAGAAATAACTTTTCAAAACTAAATAAATAAATTTTTGTGGTTGAAAATCGTTACAAATTGTGAAACCATGAATACAATAAACAAAGATATTAAAAGTAAATTTTCAAAAATTTGAGAGATTAATGAAAATAAAATATTTTTTAAGGATAAAAAATAGCTATCCAAATTTAAAAGTTTAAAAATATATTTAAGCCTGGATAAAAATTAAAAAAAATGATAATGAGCAATCAAATTTAAGGACTTGAATAAAATAAAATTAAGCTTCAAAGACATTTTTGTTTAATTTCATTAAATTACATTCAAAAGACCAAAGCGACAACAAATCAAAATTTCAGAAATTAAATTATTCATTTACTCAATAATACATTATACATTGGAAAATTAGTAGAATGTAGATTAAGACACTGGCCAACAGAAAAAAAAATGATTTTACTAAAAATATTTATGTGGTAATTGCTAGTTTGGGTTGTCTGTGTAATTATAAGTGCAGGCCCATTTACAACCGAAAAAGCAAAGAGCCCAACTTCATACACCATTCAAAATTCTTATACACCATTATAAAACAGTGCATTTCCGTTTTTGCCCTTGTGACTTTAATTTTAAAAACTTCTCATTTTCTTCTCCTCCGTTTCTTCTTCCTCTGATGTCCCGTGGTTGCTACGTTTATTCTTCATTTGGTTCTCTCTTTGGTGGTGGCATTGCTTGGTTGCGCGTTCTGTGGTCCGTGGCGGCACTGGTGAGGTAAGTTCCACCATCCCATACCATGTTCTGTGCTAGGTTCGTGAAGGGGAGAAGGCTATACAGCATACAGATTCGATAATCCGTAAGGCTAATACAGATTGCCCAATCCGTATAGCCTATTTTTTTGGAAAGATAGTTTTTAAATAATTAGGAACATGATTTTTGAGTTGTTATCCAAATATTGATGATGATATGCTATACAGATAATTAAGAACATGATTTTTGAATTGTAATCCATATATAGATGACGATATGCTATTGATTGTGTGGTGTTCATTACATGTGATTTTCAACAACAAAGAACTGTGAAATATAGATAGTATTGGTTGTGAGTACGCTTGTGAATGAAACTTGGTAGGTGAGTATGGTTATTAATCAAAGTTGTGTAACCCGGTATGGGATTGTTTTCTAAGAATTGGACTTTATAGGTTACTATGGCTGTCAATGAAGTTGTGTAACCCGGTATGGGATGCTCTTATTAGAATTGGACTTTATAGTTAACTATACTTATGAATGACAGTTGTGTAACCCGGTATGAGATTGTTTTGTTAGAATTGGACTTTATAGGTGACTATGCCTGTGAATGACACTTGTGTAACCCGGTTTGGGATT